>JBAMCM010000346.1:0-11190 GCA_037075145.1 Scaptodrosophila latifasciaeformis | reverse complement strand
TGCTACTTATGAGTTACGAATTAATAACAACAGCCGACCCTTTATAGGTAAAATGCTACACCGGGATAAATAGTATTGCGAAATTCGTTAAGTTTTTGTAAATAGTCGTGTTCGTTGTTAAAAGTAACATCTTGAGTTAGTAAGTGGGGTCTTCCGTAGAATATTTCTAAGGGTGTGTGTTTGGTAGATGAGTGTATTGAATTATCATATATTGTCAGAATTTCAAACAGAATTCCTCGTGGTCGCAAGAGAGTTTTTATTTTTTATTTAATTTTATTTTGTATCTCAGTTAGAGAGGAATGGAGTCTTTCCACTGGGGAGTTACTCGAAGATGGTTGGAAGGAAGTAAAATGTAATAATATATTATATTGTGAACAAAAATCTTTGAATAGTTTATTTGCGAATTCTAGATCTTGTTCGCAAATTACTTTTTTCGGAATTTCAAATGTTAAAAGGAAATTTCTCATAGATTTTACTACGTTCAGGCTGTATCTAGTAGGAATTGTATAGCCTGAAGCGAATTTTTAAAATATGTCGATGGTCGTTAGTATGGTCTTTCCATTTATGTCTCTGTGTATAATATGCATAGGGGCAGATGCGGTTTCTGTTTCAGAGTATACGATTTTCTGTGGATGCCTATCGTACTTAAATGTCTGACAGGTATCGTAATCGTTAATGATGTGTGAGGTCTTGGTCCTTAGTAGTGGGAAGTATATGGATCTTCTCAAGTGAGCTACGGTTTCGTCTATTCCCCTATGGTTGTTTGCCAAGTGATATTTACGAATTTCTATTTCTTGCTCGTGGGGGTCGGTTATGGTTGTGCATCTAATAACTTTATATAATTGGGTTCGTAGGAAATACTCCTGGAGAATTTCTACAATGGTTTCAAGAATTTCGTCAGATGCAAAGATAACACATATTCTGTTAGGCTTTAATGTTTGTTTTAATATATTAGTCATCTTTTCTTTATTAAATGTGTATCGGAAATTGTTTTCCTCATAGAGGTTGTTTTTTCGGCATGTGTGCCAATTTTAAATACGAATTGTATATTGAATTCGTTTAATGGTTTATTAGTAATTGGAATTGCATTAAAGGAATTCTCGTCAGTGGGAGAGACGACGCAATTTGTATTTATGTCGCCGGTAACTCGGCTGAGAGGTCTGTGGTCTGTTACAATTTTAAATGTCTGTCCGTATAAAAAGGGACGAAAGTGCTATGTACCCCAAATTATGGCTAATATTTCTTTTTCTACTGTAGAGTAGTTTATTTCTGTGTCGGAAAGCGGTGCCTTGGGACAGGACTGCTCCAATGGCGAAATTACTAGCGTCTGTATTGAGTATAAATGGCTTGTTGAAATCGGGATATTGTAGAACCGATTTGTGGCACAGCAGCGTTTTACAAACTTCGAATGCCTTTTTGTATTCCTCGTCTATTTTGACTGTGATCGTGCCTTTTAGTTGTTGTGTCAGTGGTTTAGTTATGGCTGCAAAGTCTTTTATGAATTTTGTGTAATAGCCGAGTAGGCCTAGGAAAGACTTGATTTGTTTTTGATATGGGGAATGCTTTGATGGCTATTAGTTTTTTGGGGTTAGGTTTTATACCAGAGCTGGTTACCACATCTCCCAAATATTCCATTTCTTTTCTGAGAAATTAAGATTTTTCTGGTGGGAGCTTTAGATTTGCTCTGTTAAGTCTGTCGAATACTAATTTTAAGTCGTTAATGTGTTCTTGGAGTGAGGATGAAAAGACTATGATATCGTCGAGATAAATTAAGCAACAGTTACCGTTGAGGTCTGCAGTGAGGGCAGTGAGGTACTTGGCTCTACCTATCCTGTACAGAACATCGTTGATGTTAGGCATTGGGTATTATTCTTTGACGGTCTTTTCATTTAGTTTTCTATAGTCGATCACCAATCTCCATTTCTTAATGTTTGACGCGCCAGGTTTCTTAGACACTAGGAAAATTGGTGCCCCCCAGGAGGAGTGGCTGTGTCTAATAATGTCTTGTTCTAATAGTTTGTTTATTTGTTTCTGTATCTCCCGTCTCTGTATTGGGCTATATCTAAATAGTTTGGAATACAGTGGGATATCGTCTGTGGTCTTGTGTTTTACGAGGTTAGTGAAAGTCAGGTTGTCTCCCTCTTGGTGAAACAGTCTAGGGAACTTCTTGCAAAGGTTTCTTAATGCCTTTAGTTCTTCGGAATTTAAATGGTTTGTACGTAATTGGACCAAAATATATACTTTGTTCACTGGGATTCTAGCATTAGCTTCGGAGATAACATTCAGTTCGATGAAGTCTTGTTCGGTGTATTCCTTGATCTCTAGTTTAGAGTCGAGACACAATTTTTGATTGTCTTGTGATAAATTGATAACTTCCATAAAACTAGAGTTATTATTTGCTTTGTACAACCCTCCCGAAATGAAGACAATTTCGGAGATTTCGGTCGTTTCGCACCAAAAGGCGTCGTTATCGACACTAACCGGAAGGTTCACAATATTTTTGGAAGCTTCGTCGAGAGTGTGAAGTTCTGAGGTTGTGTTACCTTCTATGGGGTTTTTAATATTGAAAACTTGGATTTTTAGACTCTCTTTAGGGATATTAACCACTGCTTTTAGTTGTTGTAAAATGTCCATTCCAATTAATCCATCGAAGAATGGATGGAATGTAAATAGGATTAATTCATATCGTATGTAATCTAGAAATTCTTTAAATATGGGTATTACTGTCTTTTGGAAAGCTTGATACACGTTTAGTGCTGTTTTAATTAAAATTGGGTTTATAAGATCACTTTGGTCAGGCAAGGCGACCAAATTTGGGTGTCTATCAGAAATTTTAAAGGGTGTTTGATTTTTAATTTGATTGTGATATAAGGTAAGGGAGACCCGACCTTTCCTTTGGCTAAATATCCTGTTTGTTTCTCGAGGCACTTGGTTGAAAATTTGCTTCCTCGTCTATATTATGTAGTTGGGCGTTACGTCCGTGTTCTCATGGGATCTGTTCCACGATATGGATGGAACCTATAGTTCTGTTAGAACTTGAAGTTTCGAGTCTTTTCTGTTCGTATTGGTGGTTGGTTGGTCGGTAATCCGTTTTTGTGTAATTTCTATTACCCTGATATTCCTTCTGATATCCGTTACGTGGGTAAATTTGTCGTACCGCTAGTCCAAGTGGACCTAATGGCTTTAAGGAACGTACTTAGGCAAGTGTTAGCGAACAAATCTTTCTTTGTTCTGATAAGCATTGGTTCGTATTCAATGGTATCCGTTAGTTCAAAAAGGTTTATTCTAATTTCGCAAATTTTTTCGAAAAGAGTTTACAATGGGAGTTGGGTATAGGCGAGGCTATTAAGTTCGAACATTAGAGTTTGTTCGTCACGTTTGTCGGAGCAGTGGCAGATTAGTGCGTCTTTGATTTCGTCCCAATTAAGGCTGGCTCCCGATGTGTGAACTGCATCGTCAACTTTGCCTCCAATTTGCTGCCTAATGACCCTAAAAAGCAATTGTCCGTAAGGTTTTTTGTCGGATCCCCTGATCAAGAGGAGGAGTACTTCTACATTGTTTATAAAGTCGCTAAGGTTTTTCGGGTTGCCGTCATAAGGCGGAAGAAAACGGATTACGTCCGGGATTTTCTGGGACGATACTAAGTCTATTTGGTGTGCTGCGTTAACAGCCTGGTTGAGTGGAGGGAAGCTCGTGGCTGAATTCATTAAAGGGATCGAAGGTATTCCGTCTGGAGAGATCTGTTAGGGTTCTTCCCTAATATCTGTTAGGCTAGTGCTAGCTTTAACTTGCTCCTAGTGTTTGGGATAGGTCTTTTAACTTTCCCAATCGTAGACATTTAATGCCTTATTTTTTAATTTAGTAAAATTCTTATTGGACTTTTTGGTTTCAGTATTGACTTTTAACTAACAATCTAACGTTGTCTCTAAAGTTGTTTTTTTTTTGGGGTACTGTGTATTTGTTATTTATGTTTTAGTGTATTGTGTTTTGCTTATATGTAATATATGTTTCTTAAAAGTAGGTGTATTAAGTTGTTGATTATCATATATTTTGCAGGGACCAGCGAATAACGCGATCGATAGACAATATTTCTAAGTTGCAGAGCAAATAAAAATTTTGCAAAAAAATTATTCGATGGTTAAATGAGTGTCGAGAAACTCCCGGGAGTCAATAAAAAATGCGCGGCCGGCATTTATTAAAAAAGGAAAAAAAAAACTGGTTGAAAAAGACCGTCTGAAAAAAAGAACTGTGTGCCGAGGAGTGACCACAGCAATCCTATCGTAAGCAAAGAAAGAAATATTTTTTATAAAAAAAATTATATCAAAAAAAAATATAAAAAAAATCCCAACGTTATCTTCGGGGTGCCGAAGATTACAGACTCTTTTCGAAGTTGTTTCTGCCGTAAATCACATGAACGGGGTTGGTCAGTTAATAGGGCCGATTTCGATTTGTATGACAGCTATATGATATAGTAGTCCGATTTTAATTAAATTGAGTACAAACGCGTATATTTATGTAGAAAACGTGTTGGCCGAGTTTTGAAAAGATCAGTCAATAAATGTGCGAGTTATTCGCTAAACCGATTTAGGTTCGTATGACAGCTATATGATATAGTGATCCGATCCGACCGATTCAAACTAGTGTACTACCTAGGTAAAAAAGAAGGCTATATACCAAGTTTCAGCAAAATAGCTTTTAAACTGAGGGAGTAAATCTGATATGTACAGACGGACAGACGGACAGACGGACAGACGGACATGGCTATATCGACTCCTCTAGTGATTCTAAGTATTCTAGATGTAACTTTTGTGGGTCTACGATGTTTGGTTCTGTGCGTTACAAACATCAGAGCAAAGTGAATAGACTCCTTTTTCTTCGAAAAGAGTCTAAAAAAATAATAATAAATAAATAAATAAAATCGATCAGGGAATTCTCTGGAGACCCAGCAGAATTCGGCTCTTGGAAAAAGAGCGTTGACAGCATTTGTGGGTACTCCAAAATATTATGGTATACTTCATAACATAAGAAATAAATTTGTCGGAAGCGCCGACGTGGCACACGAGTCCTACAGGTTTCAGGGTAAACGAAAAACCCATACCGGCACCCCGCCATTTTCAGCCGTCGAATGGCTTTGGCCATCGACAGCCTCCACCGGTCCCTCCACGATCCTCATGAGAAGACTACCGCAACACTCAGGCCAGCCATTCGCTGCGCCAAGACAACACATGCTCAATTTCGGTAATGCACCGTTCGCCGCTCCCC
This sequence comes from Scaptodrosophila latifasciaeformis, assembly GCA_037075145.1. Taxonomy (NCBI): domain Eukaryota; kingdom Metazoa; phylum Arthropoda; class Insecta; order Diptera; family Drosophilidae; genus Scaptodrosophila; species Scaptodrosophila latifasciaeformis. The sequence goes on along the minus strand of JBAMCM010000346.1, from coordinate 5,928 downwards.
TAAAAATTATCAACAATAATGGCAGCAATATAATGCCCCACCCCGACCTTTCGCGGCCAAACCGCAACCAAGACCAGAACCAATGGACGTGGACCGCAGTATACAGACAAGAAATGTCAATTATATAAACAGACCACATTTTGACGCCGGAAAACGACCGAGCGGTCAGATTACAAACAGAAACAAAAGACAAAGAAATTATAATATTCAAACAACGGGCATGGGACAGCCAAGTGTCGAAATAGCTGGGCCCAGTTCAAGCATGACAACGGTCGATGCAAGAATATGAAACCCAGAACGACATAAATGGCACCATGGACGAATATTGCAACGGACTGACGGACCACTTAAATGACAACAACAACAAGTGTTGCATTGCATGCATTTTAGATTAGAAGACTCCTCACTACCATACTTCGAATGTAGAGTGAGGAGTGGAAGGGTTCTAAAAGTGTTGGTCGACACGGGCTCCAACAAAAATTATATTCAGCCCAAACTGGTGTCGTATGCAATACCAAATAACAAGCCTTTCATAGCTGCCACTCCGGGTGGCGATATAAAAATAACACACTACAAAAGAGCAGACCTTTTTGACTGGGAAATAAAATTTTTCCTATTAACATCTCTTACGACATTCGACGCAATTCTCGGCCAAAACACCCTGAAAAAATGAGAGCACAGATAGATTTAGGAAATTTGACCATGACAGTGGGAAATGGGAAGAAGATTGCTATCAAGGAACGAAGGTTCGAGGCTGTTAGTACAATCAGCCCCAGAATAGACCACTTGGGACAAAAACAAAAAGAAAAACTGAAACGGGTAATTAATAATTATCCAGGTCTCTTCGCAGACCCAAACCAAAAACTGACCTTCACAACAAATGTGAAGGCAGCAATTCGAACCACATCGGATACACCTATGTATTCGAAATTTTATCAGTATCCCATGTCCCTGAAAGATGAGGTCAACAAGCAAATAGCGGAGCTTTTACGCGACGGTATAATTCGACCTTCAAGGGCACCCTACAATTCACCCGTGTGGATTGTGCCAAAAAAGCTTGACTCATCTGGCGAAAAGAAATACAGAGTCGTAATCGATTACCGAAAACTCAATATGGTAACAATGGCAGATAGGTTTCCTATCCCCGATATTAACGAGGTTTTAGCCCAACAACAAAGATTTCTCGGTGCTCGATCTTAAAAGTGGGTTTCATCAGATCCTACTAAAAGACTCCGATATTGAAAAGACCGCCTTCTCCATAAATCATGGAAAATACGAGTTCACTCGACTCCCATTCGGTCTGAAAAACGCACCATCAATATTCTAACGCGCACTCGACATATCGTCATGAAAATCTGGACATAATTTTCAAGACCTTGCAACAAGCCAACATGAAATGTCAGTTGGACAAATGCGAGTTTATGAAGAGGAAGGTAGAATTCCTGGGATTCGTCGTGTTCGACAAGGGCATAGAAACCAATCCAATGAAAGTTCAGGCAATCTCAGACCTCCCAATTCCAAAAACACTTAAAGAACTAAGATCATTCTTGGTATTATCCGGATATTACAGGAGATTTATTCCAAACTACGCTAAGTTGGCAAAACCACTTAGCTCGCTTTTGAGAGGGGAGCGAAGCAATGGAAGCCTTAAAAAAATTGAAGAGCAGTTTGATTTCACAAGACGTGATACTCCACTACCCAGACTTTAAAAAAGAATTTCACCTAACAACGGAGGTGTTCTTTCACAAGAAAACAGACCCATCGCATTCTTATCGAGAACACTCTCGAAAGCGGAGGAAAACTACGCCACAAATGAGAAAGAAATGCTAGCCATTATCTGGGCTCTAAAAAAGCTCAAAATTTACCTTTACGGTAAAGCAAAAGTGAAAATCTTTACTGATCAGCCTCTAGCCCATTCCCTCAGCAGCTGGAATGGAAATGCGAGGATCAAAAGATGGAAATCATACCTTGAGGAGTATGGCTATGAAATACTTTATAAACCAGGCAAAGAAAACGCTGTGGCCGACGATCTGTCCAGAGGACCGACAGTCGCGCAAATAAACTCAACAATGCACAGCGCTGACAGTTCGAGCCATGGGTTGATATCTAGCGTTGAAGCCCCAAGAAACGCATTCAAAAATCAAATCTTCTTCAGGAAATCCGATTCAGACAATTACTCATTTAGCATTCCAATCCCGACATTCCATAGGCATTTAGTGGATTGTAAATTGTTCACACCTGATAGCCTCTTGTCAGATTTGAGGAAATATCTTAACCCATCCGTAATTAACGGAATTTTCACATCTGAAGATGTAATAGGGAAAATACAAATCCTCTACCCCATCCATTTTAAGGGTTTCAAGATTAGATTCACTCGGACTTAGGTCAAAGACCTTGTTACCGAAGCCGAACAGTAGGAATAAATACTTAAGACACACAAAGGAGCACACAGAAACGCTGTCGAAAATAAAGCTCAGATGTCCGAAAGAGTGTATTTTCCTAAAATGAGGAAAAAAGTTTCGGCTATAGTGAGTCAGTGTTTGGTGTGTAAGACCTCTAAATATGACAGACATCCCTCACATCCTGAAATCAGAGAAACTCCCTTGCCAGAATACCCCGGACAAATTATTCACGTTGACATCTACTCGACAGAACGACATCTGGTGCTCACAGCAATCGAAAAATTCTCCAAGCTGGCTCTGGGAAGAGTCATTAAATCGAAAGCTGTGGAGGACATTAGGAAACCCTTGAGAGATATCGCATTCTATTATGGAGTGCCCAAATTAATATTAATGGACAACGAAAAGTCCCTCAACGCAGCCTCTATCAAATTCATGTTGACAGACCAGTTGGGCATTGAGCTCTACAAAGCACCTCCGTACAAGAGTACGGTAAATGGACAGATAGAAAGATTTCACACCACACTTTCTTAAATAATGAGATGCTTGAAAGAAGATGGAACACATAGAAGCTTCGAAGAACTTCTCGATAAAGCTATCTATGAATACAACTTCACTGTCCATTCGGTCACTAAGAAGCGACCCCTAGAGGTGTTCTTCGGTAGGGTAACTACCACGGCACCGGAACAGTACGAACAAGCTAGACTGGACAATGTAGGAAGAAACAGGAAACCGACATTAAAAATTACAACCGGACAAGGAAGCCCATAAACACTTACATCAAGGGCCAAGAAATCTTCGTTAGGGTTAATACAAGATTAGGATCTAAGCTAGATAGATTTAGGAAAGAAATAGTTAAGCAAGATAGGAATACTACAATACTAACACAGTCAGGAAAAATAGTGCACAAAAGTAACATCAGGCTGGGTGATATGAACACATTCCTGCTAAACGAGTTCGAGTTGAATGAGATCGACAGCCTACTCAAAATCAATAATATGCCGACTTCTGCCTTAACGGTCGAAGAAATGTTAAAACTTTCAGACGTTTCCGTTTTGCATAACGGAACTACAATTTTGTATGTTATCAAAATCCCAATATTAAAACCAACTCATTTCCTAAATTATCAAATAAGACCAGTAAAAAAAAAACAATAATATCATTAATTTACCAACTAAAAAAATTTTCAAATTTAAAGACGAAATGTTCGGAATTAATGCCTTCTGCAAAAGTTCCAATAGTTTAAAAATATGTAAAGATAAATTCATTAGTAATTTAAGTGGAAAGCAATCAAGGTCTGAGTTCGCCAATGCAGAACACATCCCTGCAATAGAAGAAATAGACGACGGGCTGATATTGCTCAACGACTTCAATGGCATAGTGAACTGGAGGGACATCGAGAGACGATTGAGCGGCACTTACTTGATAACGTTCCTGAACGAGACCCTGAAAATCAACGGCCGAGAGTTTAGCAACAATGAAGTGGCTTCAACAAAACCTGCGCCACCACTGATACAGCTGACTCCATACGAGGTGGGACGCCTAAGAATTCTCTCGCTAGAAGCACTCGAGCAACTTCATCTGAATAACACATCCGAGTTGCGCAAACTTCGAACGCACTCAACAATAAACAGAGTGTTCGGCGCAACAATACAAATGATAATTGCTGTCCTGATCTTTGTGCCAAATTGGTGCTGCCGGAGAGAAAAAACGGTGGTTCTTCAAATCGACGCACCTGGCATCCAAACCATTGACGCGGTGCCCAAACCACCACAGATCACCCCACCAACAATGCGTTTCAACAACATCCAGTTTTTTTGATGACCGCTTGAGAACAAGCATCGATTAAGAGGGGAGGAGCTATTGCCCTATAAGTCATTGTCCCACATATCATATTTCAACAACATTTCTGGGTAAACACAAGTACCTAAAAGGCTGACCAAAGGTCTGGATTCTTTCCGCTGTCAACGACCAACTAAAGTGCGATCATCTGCACATCTCCGAAACTCGGCCGCGCCCGAGTTTAACGTTCGGCTTCATTTTTATTATAGTTTCAATTTATTAATCCAAATAAACGGGCGCTTGCGACCAACAAAACAAACGAAAATAATTCTAATTCTTAAAAGAAGGTGTATTTATTGAGTTGTTGCTTATCATATATTTTGCTTAAGGTTAATTGTACTGTGTTATTTTTTATTTGTAGGTGTATTTAGGTGACTATGTGAGGTGCAACCTTTGCTGTGGTGCGAGTGTTTACAATCTGCAATGATTTTGATAACATTAATTTTCTTTTGTATAAAAAAAAAAAATTTGCTATGTTTGATTATTGTACAAATTTCTTAATTTTTTTCTGTGTAAATGCATATGCTTTTTAATTATTATTGGTTTTAATATTTCTTTATTATTATTATTATTATTATTATTATTATTATTATTATTATTATTATTATTATTATTATTATTATTATTATTATTAGACTCTTTTCGAAGAAAAAGGAGTCTATTCACTTTGCTCTGATGTTTGTAACGCACAGAACCAAACATCGTAGACCCACAAAAGTTACATCTAGAATACTTAAAATCATTAGAGGAGTCGATATAGCCGTGTCCGTCTGTCCGTCTGTCCGTCTGTACATATCTGATTTAATCCGTCAGTATAAAAGCTATTTTGCTGAAACTTGGTATATAGCCTTCTTTTTTACCTAGGTAGTACACTAGTTTGAATCGGTCGGATCGGACCACTATATCATATAGCTGTCATACGAACCTAAATCGGTTTAGGCAATAACTTCCACATTTATTATCCGATCCTGTTCAAATTTAGCACACATGTTTCTTATAGGAATTAATATATAAATCAAATTTCGTAAAGATCGGACTACTATATCATATAGCTGTCATACGAACCTAAATCGGTTTAGGCAATAACTTCCACATTTATTATCCGATTCTATTCAAATTTAGCACGCAAATTTTTTTTATAGCAGTTAAAATATATACCGAATTTCGTAAGGATCGGGCTACTATACCATATAGCTGCCATACGAACCTAAATCGGTTTAGAGAATAACTCGCACATTTATTGACTGATCTTTTCAAAACCCGGCCAACACGGTTTCTTCATAAATATACGCGGCAGAAACAACTGCGAAAAGAGTCGATAATCTTCGGCACCCCGAAGATAACGTTGGCATTTTTTTTTTATGAATCGCTGCACTATTCTTTTTATTTATTTTCTATTACGTTTATTCGAACACTGCAGTGAACCACGCCTATGATAGTGCTACCGAAAACAGGATGTTCATTAAAAAAACGGCTGAAGCTATTTTTGAGTCTGCGGATAAAATTGATGCAAAATTATCGACTGACAATTTCAGCACTTTTACTGACGGGGATCTTGTGGTGCGCCTAAAACTAATTGAGCAAAAGCACCAATCGTTCAAAATTGTGCATGACGCGCTAGAAGAACTTGACTTCGGAGAAATCGGCAGTATCCTTCGAAATGACTTTGATGAGTTGCTTATTCCGG
>JBAMCM010000332.1:0-74843 GCA_037075145.1 Scaptodrosophila latifasciaeformis | reverse complement strand
TAAGAACTAACCATAGAGAATTAAGGCAAGCGACTGATCGCATAAAAGAAATCTAACTTAGAAATAAGGCTCAGTTTGGAAATAAAACTTACTTAAAAACGATCTACTCGGACTCGAATTTGTTCTGGGTTCGGTACTGCATCTATCTTTTGAGCTACGTGTACATAAACACGTAATTCGCTTTTGCGGATATCGCCATCAACGGCCTGTGCGTCAATGGCCTTCTGGACAGCGGAGCCAATGTCAGCCTGTTTGGAAAAGGCTTAAAGAGGTTCGTTAAACAGCTGAAGATACAAGTACGGCCATACCACACCTCAGTAAAAACGGCAGGTGGAGGTGTTCACCCGATTATTGGATGCGTCAGATGTCCGGTCAGCTACAAAGGTGTCGAAAACGTTCTTCTTAAGCCCAAATTTACAGCAGCCGATTTACCTCGGCATTGGTTTTTGGAGGAGTTTCGGCCTAGCCCCAGATGTGCTCGGAGTGTTAAAGGTAGAGGGGGCAGTCGTCGCGCAACCGGATTGGACGCACTATCGTGAGGAACCGGAGGATATCGAAGCTGAAAATACAGAGGAAAAAGACATAAAAAATTAAAAGCTTGCCCGAATCGAAATCCTCTCGATACCAAGACAGCAAACAACAATTGCCCCAAATTCTGCACGAGTCGTTCCAGCGTGGGTGTGGCCATAGTTGGGCGCTGTGAGATGGTTTTGTGCCGGCTGGCTTCTCATAGGAGAACTCTAGTCAGAAGCGTGCAATGCGCACGAAGTTGTTCCTTTTCGTGAGGTGCCGTTCAACTTCGTGGTGCTGTTGCGTTTCACTGTTGGTGCTCAATCAGGGTTGCTGTTTCACTGGGTAGGGTGGCGCCATCTACAGGGACATGTTATGTAGGGAAATTTACGTTTTAACTAAAGGGATGGGATTTGAAACTTGCGTGACCTTGGCCTGGAAATGGGTCCAATTGGCCACCGCTAGGGTCATTAACCGACATCGCCATACTGCATAAATCCCGTATGCAGTTGTCGGCGTGTCAGTCAGAATTCAATGTCCAGGCGGTGAGTGCAGTTTGTACTTGGTGCGAAAAAATTGGAAACGGGCGAAGAAAATTAAGATTATAAATACGCGTTTAACCGTACAAAAAGGTCAGTTTCCCGAATTCCTCCATGTTCGTGAAATCTCAGTTTAAATAAAAAAATGCAATGTCCAGACAGGTTGCACTTACAACAGGCCGAATTCCCTCCGCTCGCTCGGCATAAATTATTTGGCGGGCGAGCCATCATATTAAATTTTTGGCCGGCGAGCCATCGTATAAATTTTTGGCCGGCAAGCTGCGATTTAAATTTTTGGCCGGTGAGCTCTATTTAAACTTTTGCTGCGACCACTCCTCGCCACACTGGAGCCACCGGAAATAAGAAGCAGGCAGCCCATATAAAAAGAAAATAAATAAAAATAATAGTTACTGATACACAAGAATAGAGCACCGGACAGTCATTCTGACACAGTCTTTTTTTTTTTTTTGTATAATTGTAGTTGTATATGTTAGGTTAAGCTATGTTAATCCCGTCTTATCAATGAAGTGCCATTTTTTTTCTTAGAGTTAAGTTCGAGTGTCCCTTTTTTTTTTTTGTTATAGTATTAGGTAAAGAAATAATTATTGTGCAGGTCGAGCATCAATTCGCGGAGCAACACCTGGGGGAAACACAAATAGAAAAATAAGAGTGTCAAGAAAAATTACATAAATAAATAGTAGGGCCGCCTTCAAGAGCTCTGATAGGTAGGGAGTCCCGCGGTTCAGAACCCAAGCATTGACAATTACTAGTTGATGTTCCCCTTAAACGCTGCCCCAAAGGTTGAGGTTCACCTTTGAGTAGGAACCGATGTTAGCTAGACGTAAGGAAATAGAGATTAAATTGTAATACGAACGATGCCAGAATAGAGTTTTTCAATTGGGAGGAGTAGGAAAATCTGTTACAGCGTTTGACCCGCACTGCATGAAGTAAAAGAAAAAAAGATGTAAATTTTCTCGCCATGTTGGGAGACGGACGCTATACCTCAGGTTGGGTGGGTGCATCCAAGTTCCGGACTGGGACTTGGCCTCCGGAAGGAAAGAAGGATGTAGGGGTGTTCACTTGTGGCCCAGTACATTTATGTTGTCGTCCGCTGGATTTAAAAATGGTGCAAGTTGTGTTTATGTTTTTTCTTAGTGATGTGGCTTAAGCCGATTTTGTCCACTGTGACCCCCTTATCCTAATTATGTCGTCCCAATTATCGGTGGTTTGGAGATTGTGTGAACCGTAGGGCTGGGGAATAAAAGGAACCACCCCGACGCGACTTGCGAGCCAGCCGGCAGCCCACAGAAAAGAAATCGGTACACAACAACTTTATTGATGGCATGCTTGAATTGTCCTTATCCCAGTTAAAATTTGTAAAACACTTTCTGAATAGGCAATTGGATTTGGTTTTTTGCTTTGATCCTTCCAATACTCTTGTATCTTGAATCGATTCTCTTTCTCTTCCTGAAGACCCTTATCATCCTTCGATCGGTTTGTCAGTTGACTTTCCTTCTTTTAAAATTTTGTCTGCTAAAAAAACTAATTGTCGAAATTTAAATGAGCTTATTAATGACTTCGACTGATGTCTAAGAATCTAGACATGGCAATACATTTATTTTATAATGCTCAAAATTCTATGTTTATACTATGAATTCCCATTTCCTGTCATAGTAATAGGAATTGACCTGTGTGGTATTCACCTAAGCTAATTAATTTAAAAAATGGTAAACTTAGGTTATTCAAAAAGTTTAAATTATCCAGGAATCCGCGAGACCTTTTCCGATGTCTTTGGCTCGATCCCAACTTTCGGTATACAGCACACCATGCCTACCTTTCCCACTGTAATATTCAATTTCGTCGTAACCCCAAACTATTTTTCAATTTCTTCAATTCAAAACGTAATACTTCTATCTTTCCTTGTTTCTTATCTTATATGGCTAAAAAAGAAAACAATGACCAGTCTATTGCTGATCTTTTTGATACCTTTTTCAAAACTAGACACTCGACGTCGAATTTTAATTTAGATCAGCACTATCCCTTCGACCTGTCTCGGTCAAATAATATATACAATATATCCTTTAATTACCGAAAGTCAGTTACTTAATGATCTTAAGTTAATAAAAACACTTTTTTCCTCGGGACCGAATGGGGTTCCCAGCTACGTATTGGATTCATAAGACAAAGGTCGAGTACGACTAACCTCTTAGAATTTTCCTCATTGGTAATTAAAGGACTTAAAAACAAGTGCCAGGCTAATGTTATAATATAAAATCAACATAATAGGTTTTCCATCTAACCTTGTTGCTTTGATAAGGAATTATCTTACTGCAAGAACTGAAAGGGTTCTTTTTAAGAAACCATTATCAAATAGTACCTATAACTGTGTCGTCCGGGGCACCCCACGGCAGTCACCTTCGTCCCCTTTTGCTTACTCTTTTTATAAACGATATTCCATCAGTCATATCACACTCTCGTTTTCTTATGTGTCCCGATAATGTTAAATTGTGTTTTTCTTACAGGAATATGGAATCTCATTAATCAGCAACTGATTTAAATGCTTTTAATTCGTGGTGTCACTTCAACTTGTTAAATTGAAGTGCTTCTAAATACAATATCATGGCCCTCTGTCGGGGCTCTCCACTTTTGGCTTTCTATCATCTTAATCAAAATGCTCTTCAATGTATAGGCTCAGTAAAGGATTTAGGGATTTTACTTGATTCTAAATTAAAATTTAATAGTCACTGTCAAAAAAGCCATGGGAGTTCTTGGATTTGTGTAGAGATTGTTCGCCCAATTTTAGAATACGTTTCATGTGTTTGGTGCCCTCAATATGGGTGCATAAAAATCGTATTGAATCCGTTCAAAACAAATTTTTACTCTTTGCTCTCCTTAGGTTGAATTTGAATTTGAGTGAGCCGCATGGCTCACTCTCCTGAGTTGATCATCCGAATTAGTTTTGCAGTTTCTTGCAGACTTGCACGGACCTTTACTCCTTTAGTAATCTGTCCAACTACATCTAATTATTTAATGCATGACCCTTTTTTAAGTATATGTAGAGATCATATTTGTTTGCACCACTTAGTTTGCTGCTGTACTAGTATGTAATCAATCAAAACTAGTTTATTATTACACCTCCGTTTAAATGCTTCTCTTCCGTAGTAGAATACTTGATCCTGTAATTAAATTCGTTACATATGCGTACCAAATTTGAAAGAGATCAATTGAAAAATGTGTGTCCGATCCAGCTGGCGACGTTAAATGTGCAGTCTATGTATATAAGAAAAAATATATACAAAGTGTTATCAAAGTAGCTTTAACTTTCAGAGACTAGTTTGCATAAAATCAGTCGGACAATTGACTTCTCTAGGAATGCTAAGTATTTTATATGTGGCTCTGTGCGTTACAAACATCAGAGCAAAATTAATATAATATTTCTTCTTCGAAAAGAGTATAATGACGTAACTCAGTGGTAGTGAAGCACCCAAATTAAAAACCTATTCTTTCGGAAAGACACGTTAATATTTTGGACAATATAGGCAAATGCTCGAATTTAACGGATCAACCCAGACTCTCAGCCCATTTGTTCGACAAGTGACTTCATCATGGATGTTTATCATGTGGTGGGGTCTCACAGCGTATTTGCTAATAACCCCTGTATTTACAGTCCGATTTGAATGTTTAAAGTAAATCGAAAGATATTTTTATTCAACTTTGGAACTAAAAAATACTGTAGGAAGTATAAGATTTCAAAGTAATCAATTTATATAGCTATTGTAGTTTCTGAGATCCTTACGTTCATACAGACGGACATGAATATATTAGTCTAGTTACCCTTTTTGTAACTTTCCCTTCGTCTGCAGGGTATTAAAAATAAGTTTAAATTAATCAAAAAAATTTTCATTATCAAAATTTATCATAATTTGCAATGACCCTTTTTTTAAGATAACATAATTCAAAAATTGAACACAATATATTTCCAGAGAGACTCAAATATTAAATAATCTTTATTTCGTAATAAAATGTACGCAGAACAATCTGCTTGCACTTATATTATAACATATGACTAGTTTCATTCTGGTTAATTATGTACTATATAATTAATGCTACGAATTTATTTTAATAAAATACTTCTGATTGAAAATTGAATAAAAAAAATAAATTTAACTCACAACTTCAAGAACTTTAAAGCATATGCAAATCGTTGTCTTCATTTTTAATCAGAGCTGGTAAACAATATATATCACTCAACATTTCAGATGACTTTATCAAACGACGGTTGTTAATATGACTTTCATTCAAAGTATAAATTGTTATGAGAAAAACTGTGTAAAACTACGAATTATTTTGCGAATTTTAAAGTTAATAAAAAAAAAAATTGACAAAATTATAAATCTGTTTGGGTTTTGCGAGATTCAAGTGCAAATTCCGAAACATCACGTTCATACAATGCTATGCGCCGACAGAGCCCGATGAGAATGACAAGAAGGAGGACTTCTACGAATTACTTGAAGGAACAATAAGGTACTCGCGCAAAGGGAACATTTTGATTGTGGCTGGCGACTTTAACGCCAAAGTAGGGAACTATAACAGTAACAATGAGAGTGTCATGGGACGCCATGGTCTGCCGTCAACCAGGACAAACAATGGCGAGCGTCTGGTGGAGTTATGTGCAAATCGCAACCTCTTTATAGGAGGCACAAAACTCCCACACCTTGACATCCACAAGTACACTTGGCAATCTCCTGACGGCCGGACTCGCAATCAAATAGACCATATTATCATCAGCAAGAAATATCAGAACTGCCTGCTTGACGTACGCATATGCAGAGGCGCTGACATCTACAGCGACCATAACTTGCTTGTTGGCCAAATGCGCCTAAGACCTGAAGGCATTAAAAACCAGCAGAAACGTACAAGAAAGTTTGATATGGAAAAGCTGAAAACAACAGGTGCTGCGCGACTCTATGAGAAAGCACTCCACGACAACATCGCTCGGGAAGCAATTGGAATAACGTGGAACAAACTGGAGGACGTGTGTAACAAAGCGGCAGAAGAGACAGTTGACTTCCAGAAACAGCGCCGCAAGTCTTGGCTAAGCAAGGCAACGTGGGAGGGTATTGAGTACAGGCGCAGGCTTAAGTCAACCCTTACGAAATCACAAGAGCCCCAAAAAAGAAGCCAAGCTCTCGCAGAATACAATGCAGCTCACACACAGGTAAGAAAGCTCGTCAAGAAGGAAAAGAAAATTTTCGCAAATAACATCGCAGTGGAAGCGGAAACTGCGGCATGGCGGAATAACCTGCGCGGGGTGTACGAAGCAGTAGGCAAACTGACAAAGTATAAGCCAATCATACCCCCTATAAAATCTGCTGATAACCAAGTTCTTACTTCTGACGAAGAACAGCTTCAACGCTGGAAAGAGTTTTTCGAGACTGGTGCACACTCCGAAACTCCGCCGACGAAATCCCAATACGAGTATCTCAACAGGCCCCCCCACCGTTCAAGATCTGTCCAAAGCGATACACAAACTCAAAAATAACAAAGCTGCTGGCCCTGACAACATACCACCAGAGTTATTTAAATACGGCGGTAACACAATAGCAAGAGCGCTGTTCCCAATTATCCGCTCTGCTTGGAACTCAGGGAATTTTCCGAAGGAGTGGAAAGAGGGAACAATCGTGACCATCCCCAAGAAAGGAGAACAAACGGTTTTAGACCAATGCGCTCCTGCATAACAGCGCTCGTTTTAAGGGTAAAAATAGTGGCAAATTTTCTATATCGAGAGGAGTCCGTCAAGGATGCGTCCTCTCCCCCCTTCTTTTCATTCTCGTGCTGGATGGAGTTTTGAAGAAAACCAAACTGGAGGCCCCGGACGGCATGCAATGGCGCCCTCACAAAAAGCTCAGTGATCTGGACTACGGTGATGACATATGTTTCATGACACACACTGTGCAAGGCGCTAAGAGCCAACTGAGCAGACTTGCCGAAAATGCAAAGTCTGTTGGCCTTTAAATCAATATGAAGAAGACCAAATTGATGAGAATGGAAACGTCAAATCAACTATCGGTGAAGGCACTGACGCCGTAGTTGTAGAGGATGTTGACGAATTCTGTTATCTTGGCAGCCAAATCAGCAGGGACGGAGGGGCTTCAACAGATGTAGCGTCTCGAATAAACAAAGCAAGAGTAGCTTTTCACAAACTGGCTAATGTATGGCATTCTAGTGAACTCTCGCTTAAAACAAGACTGCGCATCTTCAATAGCGTCAAGCCAGTCCTTCTGTATGGGTCCGAGACGTGGATGACAACAAACGCAATTTGTAGACGTCTTCAAACTTTTGCAAACAAATGTCTACGGATCGTTTGCCGCATTTTCTGGCCCAACACTATCACAAACGAAAACTTGCTGAAATTAAAAGGAGAAAATGGACCTGGATTGGCCACACCCTCAGGAAGTCAGATGATGACATCGCCAAGAGTTCCTTTCAGTGGAATCCGCAAGGTACCCGGCGCCGAGGTCGACCGCGACAGACCTGGGTGAGAACGGTGCTTGCAGAGAGCCAAGAGAGAGCGTCGTGGAATGAATTGCGTTATGTCGCCCAAGATAGAGGGCGTTGGAAGGAGTTTGTGTCCGCCCTATGCTCCACATAGGAGCGACAGTTCAATTACATTATTTGATTTGATTCTGTTATTAAAACTTGTCAAGGAATAAAAAAAACCGAAACAACAGAGCCGGATTCGACTAGAAATCTGCGCGTAGAAATGCGATCGACGATATAAAAACGATCGGTTGATTCGAGTATACGCTGTTTGTGTGTCGGCTGCCTACAGCGCTGAAGCTGGCAGCTCTGTTAGTTTAACGGATGCAAGCAAAGTTGTTTGGACTTGTTTATATCGTGCTCGAAGTGCTGATGATAGTAGCAGAGGTTCTACTCGTTGCCAGATTGTTTCGACTGACTGAACCTGTAGACGTTAGCCCATGTGGGTAAGATGTTGTTTGATGCTCAGATGATCCACGATATCAAATGCGATCGATGACTTGAGGATGACTTGAGACGGTTGAGATCAGTATGAATAAAGTTAATTTTTTCGGCAAGTTTCTGCAGCAATTTGTTGAAGTCCTTCATTGATTCAGAAGAAGTAACTGTGCGAGTGTTGTGTGTTACCTGAACCGAGAGCAAACGTGTCTGCTGAAACGACCTAGATGGTTAAAATTTAACGAATGCTTTAAGGCATTTGAGCGAGAAAGAGTGTGCGAATTATTGATTTGGGCAGATGAATCGATGAACGATGCTGCAGTTGTTAATTTGGCAGTAACTCGTAAGGCGTCAAGTTGACGTTGAAGTTCTCAAACTGTCTTTTGGAGTTGTACCGGGCATCAATTGTCGTTGTATGCGTATCACTTTTTTGACGGGACAGTTTTAGTATGTAGCGTCACTTCTTAGAAGCGACGATTTGTGTTTGAGTGTACGAATGCGTTTTAATTTCACAATTTCTTGCAAAACTAAAAGTTCATAGCTACGTACGCGAACAGAGATCACGTCGGGGTTACCATTTCAGCTATGGAGAGATAGGCTGCTTTGTGGGTAGCTAAGATTATGATTGACTTATAACTGACTTAACTTATACAATACATTGTGGATGTTAAAAGCTACGCGCATCAACCCGGTCTCACTGCCCACTCAAGAGTCAATATTATCGATAATTTCAGAGCTGTATTTTTTTAAAGACCGACTTGTTTGTATAGAAACAGACGAATAGACGCACATGTCTATATCGACATATTTATATCGACATATTTATATCGACATATCTATATTTGATTCGGTGACTTACAAACATCAGAGCAAAATGAAAATACTTTTTTTTTGGGATTTTTAAACATATTTTTTGTTTTTTATTTCCCTTTTTCTGTCCAAAATAGTTTTTTTGTGAAAAAGTGCGCAATACTGCTCTTTCGTAGCCTCAATGGAGGGCCGACACTACCGATCGTCGAGAAGACGAGTGCAGAGAATGGAACTCGAGTGTGGACTAGCGGAGGGACCGGTTGTATGATAGTGCGGCTGCGCGTTTGTACTTAAATAATAAACATACAGTTCTAGCGTAAGCCTTATTCTCATTATTCGGTGGATTAGCAGGTCATTAGAGTGGCGACGAACGAGAAAAATTTAAAACAATTTACAAATAATTAAATAATTTAAAGAATCAACTATAAAAAAGAGAATAACAGAAGAGAGTGCATACGAATGTGTGTGCGTGTGTGTCAGTGACTGAAATTAAAGGTGGGTAATTTGTGAACGAAATAAAGAAAAGTTAAGGAAGAAAAGTGCCGTGATGTAGTTGTGTGTAAGCAGGTGAAAGACTGTACCAAAGCATGCAAACCTTAAAGTAAAGAAAAAGAAGGGAAGAGGCAAACGACGAAAATGCACGTGTGATGATAGGAGACTGCTCGCTACCAACTAAGAGAAGAAGAGCCGAAAGAAAATCACAAATGTCGCGTACGCACTATAATTTCTTAAAAGAAGAACTGAGTAGTGGTATAAGCATTACGCTTACGATATACTCGAGACAGAGGGAATTGGCTAAACAGAGAATAAGTAAGCCACTGCTCATGGGAAGAGTACAGCTACAGTCAGTGGCATATTCTCTACCGGGTTTTCTTATTGAATCCAATGACCAAAATAAGGAAGACATCTATGCCGTACTCGTTAACCATTTGAATAAACACTTCTCACTAAAACAGAATTGAACATTTCAATGATACATATTCAGGGGCTTGACACCATTAGACAACGAAAGTTTTTCTGAATTCATGTTACGACTACGCCAACAATTGTACATATGTGCGTTTGGATCATTGAAGCAGAAATCGAGGACATATGCCTTAAAGAATAAATCATGGATGGGTGGGCACCCCTCGAACTAAAGAAATAACTCCTGAGCAAGGAGCATTCGCTTGAGGAAGTGGTCGGAGCGTGTCAGATGGATTACAAGCCTCAAAGAAATAAGCTTAAAAGGCACGTATGTGCATACGCTGCGTAGAAGAGGAGGCCACCAGCGCCAAACACAAGAAGGACAATGCACAGTTTTTTAAAATATTAAGTGATGAGGAGGAGGAATGTATACAATACCAGGTGGGTGGCCGCTAAATACCCCTGATTCATCGACTCAGGTTCCAAATTTAATTATCAGCAACGTAGACGGGTGCCAGCTAAAAAAACGGAAGGACATAGTTTTTAACGTGAAATTTCATTCGAAACGACACCATTCCCGAAGCAGAAAGATGTCGAAGTAAAGCAATCTATAGACTATGACGGGACCAGTGAGACGGGACCCGGCAGCCGTCGAGAACAGTGTTTTGGACAAACTCAAAGAAGCCCTAAGAGCGGGGACATCCGTCTATGCGTCGACATGAGGCTGGCGAAAAAATCAATTCTCCGTGAGATGTACCCATTGCCAACCTTCGACTCTTTCATGACCAGCCTCAAAAAGGCTTAGCTTCTTGCACGCCTAGACTTAAAAAAAAGTATATCACCAGCTCTCCCTCAAAGAGTCAAGCAGGGAAATAACAACATTCATTACCCCAAGAGAACTTTTCCGATATAAGCGATTAATATTCGGAGTAAACCCAGCTCCTGAGATTTTCAAACATCTCCTTGAGAAAATGCTGTCTAAAGTACCTAACGCTATGAACTTTATCGACGACACCACTCTATTAGGCGACACTGATCTGGAGATCCACGGCGCTGTGAAGAAAGTTTTAAAAATCTTCCAGGAAAACAGTGTCCTGATAAATAAAGAGAAGTGTACCTGGAAGACAAGGAAGCTAAAGTTCCTGAGACACATCTTATCTGACAAGGGAATAGAGGTGAGAGGTCTTTCTAAGACACAAAGAACATGGGGGAAACACGATGCTTCCTCGGTCCGGTAACCTACGTGGGGAAATTAATCTCAGACCTTTCAACATATACGGATGCTCTGTGGAAGCTGCTGAAAACCGAAACCAAGTTTTTCCGGGGCGAAGCCGAACAGAACACTTTAACAGCCTTAAGGATTGGATAGCCAAGGTATCCAAGCAGTCATATTGCGATCTAAGGCATCGAACACTTGTGATTGCGGACGCTAGCCCTGTGGCCCACGGAGCAGTTCTATTACAATTCAAAGAGTACAACGAACCGTTAATAATCACCTTCACCAGCAAGGCCTTGTCCAAGGTGGAAAAACGCTACTCCCAAACGGAAAAGGAGAGCCTCGCCCTGATCTGAGCCGTAGGAAAATTCTATTACTACCAGGCAGGCTTGCATTTCGATCTCGTAACGGACCACAAACCGCCGGAAACTATTTTCAAACCAACCTCTAAGCCCCTGGCTCGCATCAAAAGGTGCCTGTTATGGCTCCAGGCGTACAAATTAACGGTGGTCTACAGATCCGGAAAAGATAATATCTCAGATACGCTGTCCCGACTCTGTTAAATAGCCATGGTAGAGCCAACCGATCTCAGGACAATATACAGCAACCTACACCTGCTGCAGCAAAACTCCATTCCAAGGTCCTTCACGATACCTGAAATGGCAGAGTCTTCGTTACAGGATGAAGATATTGTGGACGCAGTCAGTTGCCTAGAGAATGACTCCTGGAAGCCCCATGTGTCATCAAACCTTTATACGTTTCTTAACGAACTCTCAGCCTCAATCCTCCTAAGGGGATATCGTATAGTACCCCAACGTCCTTGAGAGCACAAATACTAAAGTTAGCTCATGAAGAGCATCCCGGTAAGACAGCGATATAAGATCCAAAGTATGGTGGCCACGGATGGCCAGGGATGCGGAAAAGTTCGTTAAAGTTGCAGAGATTGATTGAAGATACCCGGCCAGCTCCCATGGATAGAAACCCTTTTCCCACCTGACGATTGATATGGGTAGCCTCAGATTTGTTAGATTCCTTACCTAACAATGAATATGTTCTGATCTTTATTGACTACTTTTCACGATAGATGGAACAGAAGTTCCTTAAACCAATATCTTCCGCAACCCTGGTGGATGCAATGAAGGACATCTTTTGTAGACTGGTTTATCCTAAGTTTTTAATGTTTTAATGATTAATGGGAACAGTAAAAGCATCCAAGCACGCATTGCGAAAAAGCTCAAGACGCTGACATGCGTCAATTTTCAAATGATTATTTCGACGCGGTGGGCAAATTGAAAGAAATTGCCGTCTTAGTCTGAAATGATGATGATATTGTTTTACAGATTTCCAGATTGCCGTCTTAGTCTGAAATGATGATGATATTGTTTTACAGATTTCCAGATTACTATGAAACGGAATGTACGTCAACAATCAAAAAGAAAGAAGCAAAGAAATGTTAGACATGCAGTAAATCAGGACACGATTGTCGGAATAAAGCGAGGAGCAACGAAAAAAGTAAGAAAAATTCTGAACGTTAAACTTGGGCGCAACCGAGTTTGAGATACCTTGTACCTATAGGAACCTAAATCGATATTTTCTAGCGATTTTTCCTAGGGGGCTTTCTCATATAGCTAAACTTTAAATTATTTACGCGCTTTAACACCAATTAATGCTTCCAACTACAAAGTTGAGTGTAAATATCTCTATAATGTGTAAATAAACAATTTTTAATGATATTTTTGGTGAAATAGGTGTAAAATTTGGTGTTATTAAAAAAAAAAACACAAAAATCTGATTTTTTGCCCTATGGAAGCTATATTATATATCAGATCGAAGCTTCATATCCTTATTGAGAGCATGTAAGAACTTATAACTGCCGTGGGGTTCTCCGACGTCTCCTTCTCTATGTTACATACATTTGAAAAACTTAGTATACCCTTGTACCTAATAAGGTGCAGGGTACCTTACAAGAAAAATAACAAACGAAATGAAGAGTCGCTTTTGGCAGAAATAAAAAAAAAACTTTGCAGCTTGCAGACATGAATACAACTAAAGTAAATGGAATCGGCGAAGTGAAAATAGCAATGAAAAATAAGTAACAAAGTGAGAAGATTACTCTGAAAGATGTTTTGTATGTATGAAGCTTACATCAAAACTTACTGTCTTTTTCAAAAATAAAGGCTATGAGGTAAGCTTCTGCAAAAATCAAGCAAAAAGATATGGCGGACTTTCAAAAGGTATGGTGATCTTTATTACATGAGTACAGAACAAGTTGAAGCACATAAGACGATTCATGTAAAAATCAACATTGGGGATGTAAATATTTAAAAAATGTAAGGCGTCCACAAGAAACAAAATAAAAGCGTTGCAGAGCGACAATGGAACTGATTATTGTAACAAGAAGTTCGACAATTATCTTCAAAGCGAGGGTATTAAACGGCGTCTAACGGTGCCGCACACACCGCAACAGAATGACATTGCAGAGAAGAAAAACCGACCACTGATTGAGTCAAGGTCTGAAGAGAGCATATTCGTTGGATACTTAGACGAATCAAAAGCGTATCGTATCTCAAGTAGAGTTGTGAACATCATGAACTCATCAGGATTCAAAAGTGAATATCACGAATTTTAGGAGAGATTTACAGATGTTAACCTGAAGATAGCCAAGAAAACAGATATGAAGCATGAAACTTATCGAGCGAGTCCAAAGGAGAATCCAAAGGAGTTTCTGAAAAAGAACCCGAAGAGGTTTCTGAAAATGAATCCGAAGTGGAAACTAGGAAGCCAACACGTGGCAGAGGGCGTCCGAAAATCCAGAGAACAGGCCAACCGGGAAGATCACGAAAAGTTTATGAACCTCTACAGAAACAAACGATCAGAAATTTGAGCGAAACGTCATCGGTAGACGACGATTTTGTGACATATGAAGAACCAAAAAGGTCACACAAAACTAACGACTGGATGCGGGCAATCAATGATGAATTTATGGCTCAAATTATCAACAATACATGGCACCTAGCAGAACGTCTAGAAAACAGGAAAGTCATCGGAAGCAGTATCGTATTCCGTACGAAAGACGATTTCAATAAGACTGGCAAAAAAAGGTCAGACTTGTGGCAAACGAAACAAGGACCGGGAGAAGACTTCTTCAAAACATACTCACTAATAGCACGATTCACATCAGTTAGGATTCTAGCAGTTCTAGCAGCTGATTATAATATGAGCATACACCAGATGGATATGTTTACAGCATATCTAAACGAAGAGCTAGAGGAAGACGAATATGAATGTGCCTGATTGATTTGGAGAGTTCATCCATAAACTAATACCCGGAGCTGAAGAAGGCTCAAAGTAAGAAATACCAGGAATAGGATTGGTCAAAACAGCAAAAAAAAAAAATGGCTAAAGAAGACTCAGCGCATGATCAGTTTGTTTAGTAAAGAGGGCTCTTTATGGAGTTCGGCAGTCCGTACTACGTTGGCACGGTAAACTAACGGACGAACTGAAGGCCGGTCTGGAACCCACTGTAGAAGATGCTTGTGTGTGCGTGCATCGAATCGTCACAGTCTACGGGACGATTTACTGATGGCGTCAAATCAACCCAAATGAATCGAGACAAAAAAAGCACATCAAAGCTAGGCTTTTCAGATGAAGGAAATCGGTCCAATCAAAATTTGAAGAAGCAGCAGGTGTTTATCTCGCTGGAAAATCACATCAAAGTGATAGTGAAGAAGTATGGCATCTGTATCAAAAACTAATTGGTAAGTCAGTTCAACACGAACTACGATGCCGAACATTTGAAAACATCAAAGCGCTTACTCCGATACCTAAAAGGTACAAAGAATCCTTATCTCCATTATTATATGACTGGAGATGATTTGTATAGCGGTATGGGGCTTGATAGATAGGCGCTCCTACTCTGAACAGGTTTTTGTATTTGCTGGGGCAGGCGTAAGCTGGAAAGCTCGAAAACAGCGAACGGTGGCGTTGTCAAGTAAAGAATCTCAATAATTGGCAATATCAGAGGCAGCAAAAGAGGCATTATACTTGAAGGCGTTGCTCAACAGTATCAACAGAGGATGTACAACGGTTATGTTCTGTAATGATAACCAGAGCGCTCAAAAGATGATAAAAGGTTCTGGATTTATCCGCGCATGAAGCATATTTATATTCATCATTTTATTCAGGAGAAATACAGGAAAAGCATTCGTCATCACTAAACTTAAAATATAAAATGTGTCAATATTGTTAATATGAGAGGGGGTGTTGAAATGTACAAATTCTCAATATGGTTACTTTAAATGTAACTGTAACGAAAACTTTTAAAACCCTTCGTTCCTTTAAACATATAGCCAATATACATAAAATCTTCTTTTTATAGATCTTCGCTTGCGCTTTGTTTAATTGGGTAGAAATCCCAACACAGATAATGGACGCCAATATAGCGAGGAGTATTTCAACTATTTTAAAATATGCGGCATTCAACAGGTTAGAACCCCACCGTATTGGCCACAGGCAAACCAGGAAGTGAAGAACATGAACAGGACATTTATAAAGCGCCTAAAGATAGAATATGCAAATGGAAAAACTCCAAAGAAGGAATCTGATAATTTGTCCTAATGTACAACGTAACTCCACATGGGACAACAGAAGCAACACCTACTAAGCTCATGTTCAATAGAACCATATATGACAAGATTCCAGGGATTGAGAAAATAATCGAACAGACCTTAGACTCTGGAGAGAAAGACAAAGAACTTGTTGAAAACCATAAGGGAAAGCAGTCGGCTGACAAAAGAAGAAGGGCAAGGTAAGCCGACATCGAAGTAGCCGACAAAGTACTTTTGAAAATTTTGTGTTTTCAAAAAAAGTGCGTTAGCGTGTTTGTACTTACATAATAGACCAATAAACACACAGTTTTAACGGAAGCCTTATTCTTATTATTTGGTGAATTAGCGGGTCATTACAGTGACCATTGAAGTATGACCGTGAAGTTAAAGATGTATTTCCCCTGAAAGCCCCGACATCAGTAGTGGGATCGCCCACACCTACTACTGGAAATGAAAATAGTTTGCTGAAAATCTTAGAAGCGCCTGAACGCGCGAGTTACCACATCAGCAATCCCTACGTCAACTCCCCCACCCCTCAAACCTACACGGCTGAGCTGTTAGTTCGTCGCCCTCTCATTTTGCAACATAGTGTAACATTGTGGGCTTAAACAGCTCAGCAAAACATAAACAAAGACATTCCCCAAATCTGCCGGGTCAGCAGATTCACGTCGTAGCAACTAGAAAGTAAAAACACTTTTCGACTCTATTAGATATAGATTTAAGCGAACTGTCCAACCGAACAATCAGATTTAATAAATAAAGAACATTTCAAAATAAACCTTTTCCTGATAAATTCATTGAGGATATTTGAGGATCAAAGTTGACAAGGAGTCAACCAATCCACCTAAGGTCACATACAAAAGGTCAGAAGCCCTTATTCTCCAACCTATAAGTGGCGCAGTCGGAACCGGAACCATGAAAGTCCCATAAGGAATGGTTACACAGTGAGTAGAGTGAGAGAGCAAAAGAAAACAAATACAAAACTACACAAAAATAGGTATATATAACACGCAAAACTCAAACATAAAATTACACACAAAAAGATATATAATATGCCAAACTCAGGCACAAAATTTTACAAAAAGAAAAAATATAAAATCAAAAATTAAAACAAAAATGTGATGGATTAATATTGCGGTAGGAGCAAGTGAGAGATATTTTTTTATTTGCCAAACCACGTAGGAGTTCATATAGAACTATTACAGTGGTTGGGAACCTTAAATAATGAATGTGTAAAATCTTACGAAAAATATAAAAATAAAAAAACAAAAAAAAAAGAAAGAAGTGAAAAAATTAAAACAAGTCTATCAAAAAAAATTATTAAAAAAAAAAATAAATAAAAATTTAAAACAATTTATAGCACTTATGTTGTAGATCGAAAAATTTGGTACAGTGCGTGGGTGAGACTCTTATGTTAGAGTTTAGTGTAGTGGACCGCGTCAAACGTGTCTGAAAGTTTGGCTCGACCGATTGGCGGCATGTGACTTAAGTTCGATCGAACTGGGTTGCAGCCTGCCAGCGGCCGAGTACAAGTTCGAACACAGCTCAACCTTGACGATCCTCTGTCAGATCAAACGGTTGGGCTAACGTCGAACAGGTTGCGCTTATTGATTAAAGCGAACAATTAGTTCAGCGACGCTGTGACGTGGTCGGCTCTATCATCGATTCACCCGTCATTGCTTGTTCAGGGCGAACAACCGATGCGGCAACATAAAGTGATCCATCAGACGTGTATAAGTTGTCCGATATTGCTTTGTTCAGGGCAAACAACCGATACGGCAACGTAGACCAATGTGATCAATCAAGCCTGTATGAGTCGTCCGGTATTGTTTGTTCAGGGCGAATTTGAACAAACACCACCGGCCTTATTCAGGGTGAATGAGCATCCTTGGTTGTTTAATTCAGAAACAAATCCTCAAAAAGGAATATAATAAATGAATGTATCATTATACAGGAAAGACAAAGAAAAGAAAATAAAAGAAAAGAATTATTGAAAAATAATACAAAAAAAAAAATATATTTCTCTCTCTCAAACACACATATTATATATACACATTAAATACAATATACTGATGTATCGAAGACACATTCATACAAAAACAATAATTAAGTACACAAAAAACACAATAATTAAGAACACAAAAACACACAATAATTAAGTACACAAAAACACGCAATAATTAAGTACACAAAAAACACACAATAATTAAGTAAACAAATCAAAAAAAAACACACATAGTAGTTAAGTGACAACTTCTGAACAATACACATAGTCAAATTGAAACTCACCAAGTATATCAATAATTGAAGGATCGTTTTTTCCCAAGAGTAAATGTCTAAAATTGCCAAAGTTAAAAAGCTTATCCCTGTAACTAGAAGTAGGACCCGTTTAAGTGCTAGTTTAACAGACGTTAGGGAAGATCAAATCGCCTTGCGAACTAGACCTTCTACTAGTAGTGTACCTAGCACAATGAATATTTCGTCAGGGACAAGTCAGTCTTCTTCACCTCCTTTAATTTCCCCTCAAGACGTTTGCCAATCCCTCAAGATTCCTGATGGCATTCGCTATCTAATTCATTACGAAGGAAATCCGGCCACTCTAAATGACTTCATAAACAATGTCGAGGAAATACTCCTCCTAATTAGAGGCACGGATAAAACTCCGTATGGCCAGTTCTTGCTTAGGTCAATGAGAAATAAAATAGAGGGGAAGGCAAACGAGTTGTTGATAGCATCAGGCGTAGACTTGAACTGGGATGAAATTAGGGAGACCTTGATAGGGAAGTTTGCGGACAAGAGAAACGAAGAAAATTTTGATCTTCGAATTGCACGGACTGGTCCACAAAAAGTTGCCATTACAGGAATTCTATGAGCGAATTCTAGACATTAAAGCAACTTTTAGTAGAATCATTGAAAACGCAGGGATAGAAATGATAGCGTTAAAATTGAAAAAGGAATCATTTGAAAAAACTTGCCTGTATAAGTTAACATCAGCACTTAGCTGCATGTTGACAAAAATGATTAGGTCGTCTGGAAAATATGCTACTATGGCAGCATGTGTCTGGGTTGCGAAACGGCGCATCCGGTTGCTGACCAATGCTATTCTGCATGATCGGCGAAATCCGGCATTTGGCCAGGTTCAGTAGCCAGTAGAAATAATTTTAAGTTTCAGTTCAGTTCTTACTCCTTGCCTAAACAGGCGTGCCAAACCCCATGAACAATTAATCGTTGAGTTCAATAACCAATTAATAATTATAATATTGTAATAATAACCATCTATGCAATTATGTCAAATAAATACTAAATACCAAATAACTAAGGAATTTGTTTAACTTATACATTTATACATTTATAATGGACCGTTAGGAACTACGGTTAGAACCTTTCGACCAAAGACTCTCCAGGAGACCTATGACGTGGCCATTAAAGAAAGGGATATTTTTATGAGAGAAAATTGGTCTAAACAAGTACAGAATTCTTGACCAAATAATTATAGTTATCCCAGGAGAGATTATCGTAGATATGACGGATCTAGGGACGAAAAATTTAATAGGAGACCAGACTTTGACAGAAGTTTTAAACCCAGAGATCAGGCAGCTTATCACCCAAGATTCAGGGACAACGACAGACCAGTTAATAGGACACTAGCCATCATGCCAAGAGAAGAGGACAGAAAACAGTATCCACGAAACCACGGAAACTTAGAAAAACAGAGACAGACAACACTTAATAATTTTGAATCAAAAGACGAACAAGAACTACATAACATTGATGACGGAAATTTTCTATTAAAAGCCTCGTCGGTCAGACGGGATATTTAGAAAAGTTTAAAGTTGGAAGCCCCTAATTATACATACTAATTCACTTCGGTCTAAACAGAACATTAAAATTTCTAGTGGACACAGGTGCCACTTCTTCATTTATAAATCCAAATCTTATCGAGGGGCATAACCAACAAACAGTAGAAACGCCCATTCTAACCACCAAAGCATTAGGCTCTCAAAAGTAAACAAAATGACCAAAATCAAATTATTTACTAGATAGAACTGTCTCGACACATTTCCGCTTCTACTATTTAAATTTCATAACTATATTGACGGCCTTATAGGCATGGATACTCTGGACAGAACATCAGGAATAATAGATATACCAGGCAAAACGCTAACTACACCAAACTTCGTAGTTAAAGTACATCAACTGATAAAACAAAAACCGAATCATTTAACATAGAAGAAGCATCAAGAAATTGGTAATGCTGCCTGTCACGATTAAGGAAGGCACTTTCTTTTGTGACGATCAAAAAATTTCTGAGGATATGTTTATCACCGGCGACCCATACACGGCATGCAACCATTATAGTTGCATGGAAGTAGTAAACAATTCCGAAAAATAAAAAACTTATATCTAGATTTACCATAAGAAGTAAATCATTTTAACACGGACGAATTTTTAATAACAAATCAAATTAAAGACCATAGTACGGTAGACTCCAGTACGGATAAGAATACAATAAGTAAACTAAGAATAGAACACCTAAACAAAGAAGAAAGAATCTCATTTGAGAAGTTATGCAAACAATTCCCTAATCTCTTCTACAAAGAAGGAGATAAACAATATCACAAACACAATATAAAGACTACTGACGAAATACCAGTACATAAGAGACCTTTCAGATATAGTCCCTCAGAGAATACTGAAATAACCAATCAAATAAATAACCTCCTTAAGCAAGACATAATTAGACACAGCCACTCACCTTGGAGTGCTCCGGTTTTCTTAGTTCCCAAAAAGTTGGACGCTTCGGGCCAGAAAAAATGGAGACTGGTTGTGGACTTTAGACAATTGAACGATAAAACAATCAAAGACCGGTACCCGATGCCCAATATTAACGAGATCCTAGACAAACTAGTAAGATCACAGTATTTTTCGGCTTTAGACCTGGCAAGTGGTTATCACCAAATCGAAGTAGACCCTAAAGATAGGTCAAAGACAGCCTTTTCTGCAGTAGTCGGACATTTTGAATTTATTCGAATGCCATTCGGCCTATCTAATGCACCTGCAACTTTCCAAAGGGTGATGGATAATGTTTTAGCAGATTACAATGGCATCTTTTGTTTGATCTATCTCAACAATATAATAGTGTTCTCAACCTCATTAGAACAACATATCAACCACCTAAATTCGATTTTCAAAAGACTTACTCATGCTAACCTAAAACTTCAACCTGATAAGTCAGAATTTCTAAAAAAGGAATTAGAATATCTTGACCATATAGTGACCGAAAAGGGCGTCAAGCTTAATCCAAAGAAAATAGAGATATTAAAGCTTTCCCCATACCCAAGACTAGAAAAGAAATTAAATCATTCTTAGGGTTACTGGGCTACTATAGAAGATTTGTCAGACATTTCGCCAAAATCACTAAACCACTAACTCAGCAACTAAAGGGAACAGCTGATGTCACCATAGACGAGAATTACATAAAACATTTGAATATTGCAAAACACTCTTGTGTAACGACCCAAATCTACAATACCCAGACTTCACTAAACCTTTTATTTCAACTACTGACGCTAGTAATGTAGCAATAGGAGCAGTAGTGTCTCAAGGAACAATAGGGAATGATAGACCAATAGCATACGCGAGTCGGACATTATCAGACTCCGAAACACATTATGCCACCATAAAGAAAGAACTACTGGCGATACTGACCACACGTCAGTAAAATATTTTCGACCATATTTATTTGGAAACAAATTTCAATTTCAATCACAGATTACAAACCCTTAGTATGGTTGAAAAACATAAAATAACCCATGCTATGCTAGTGAGAATAAGACTGTGAAGTCATCTACAAGAAGGGCTCATAGAATGTGGTGACAGACGCACCAATCACTTCAGAAACAGAAATACTAAGCTCTATTAGACCACTAAATGAGTTCGCAATTCAAATCATATTAAAGAATGCGGAAAACGCAAAGGACTCATTAGAAACACCCTTTAAACACAAAATCAGTCGGATTATTTCCAGACCCTCGTTCGACGACGAAACAATAATTGACATATTGAAAACAGTTTTAAAGTGTAATAAGACTCATGCAATTTATACCTCTGGTACAATTTTCGTATCGTTACGAAAAATTTACTCAACACTATTCGCCCCAAATAAATCTTATAAAATCATAAGATCTAAACCCTATCTAAAGGAACTCGCAACTCTAGAGGAATAATTACAATATATTTCTGATTATCATTTAAAGAATAACCATAGAGGAATTGACCTTTAACAATATTAAACGACATGTATACTGCCCCTGTTTAAAAGAAAAGATAACTCAGATGATAAATAAATGTGACATCTGTCAAACTCTCAAGTACGACAGACAGCCGCAAAAACTAGTATTTCAATTAACTGAGACACCTAACAAACCACAGACATTATACACATAGACCTGTACTCGATCAACAATAAGATCATTCTAACAATAATAGATAAATTCTCGAAGTTCGCGGAGGGCTACACTATTCCATATCGGGATTCCATCAACATTACTAAACATATGACATTCTTTTTCAAAACCATGGTATCCCCAAGACAATAGTGTGTGATCAAGGCCCCGAATTTGCAGGAATTCCTCTGCAACCAATACAAAATAACCCTACATATAACATCTTTTCAACAGTCTAGTAGCAACGCTCCGGTAGAAAGATTACACTCGTCCCTGACGGAAATCTATAGGATAATATTCGACAAGAAAAAAGCCTTGAATTTCAATCAGCCCTGCTACCCCGATCAGCTACGTTCCGTTCATCCCATCACTATGGCCGTCACTTCACACTAGGGGGGGAGGAGTTACCACATATGCAATCCCTACGTCAACTCCCCCACCCCTCAAACCTACACGGCTGAGCTGTTAGTTCGTCGCCCTCTCATGTTGCAACATAGTGTAACATTGTGGACGGAAACAGCTCAGCAAAACATAAACAAGGACATTCCCCAAATCTGCTGGGTCAGCAGGTTCACGTCGTAGCAACCAGAAAATAAAAACACTTTTCGACTCTGTTAGATTTAGATTTAAGCGAACTGTCCAACCGAACAATCAGATTTAATTAATAAAGAACATTTCAAAATAAACCTTTTCCTGATAAATTCATTGAGGATATTTGAGGGTCAAAGTTGACAAGGAGTCAACCATTCCACCTGAGGTCACATCCAAAAGGAAATCTCCGCAGAAGCCCTTGTTCCCCAACCTATAATTCGCGGAATTAGATGTTCAATCCTGGTGTTCAACGATGGACTACATTTTGTCTGAAAACCAACTAAAAAAGTCAGTGCTCTTGTATTGAGTCTTGCTTGTCTTAGACATACTTCCCGGCATAACATTAGCACAGTTCAAGGAATTGTTTTTGCAATATTTTGCAGGAACGGAGGCATTAGTCGCAACAGTATAAAATCTACGAAATGTACGTTCTAGAGGAGTGTTTGCCATTATATGGAAGACGAACTCAGAATGAGCTGCATCAAGAACAAAAAGACTACTCTTTTGACTTAAGCTACGCTCCTATCGAAAATCAAGAGGCATAATTGCGTTAAGCTTGACCATAAAAAAAACAGGATGTCATACCAAACAACCCGGCAAACTACTTTCTGGTTACATGGGAGAAAAAGACTACTATTGCGGAAAAACTGTGCATGTCTCTACAGTGTATCCTGATTATCAGGAATGTTCGACGTCTAACAGTCTTTACCGTTCTTGGGACGTACCGTTGAGCTGAGTGCGCACTCATCAATGAGACTATTTCGCAGAGACTATATGGACCCAGAGTTAAGAATGTAGTCTCTCTTAAGGACATTGGTGATAATGCTGTTTGTAGCACTTTACAGATATTGGTCATATGCTAGACGCTTTGATTGATCGAGGTATATTGAGTCAGGGAATCTGAGTGACAATTACATCGAAATCTCTTCAACAAAATCTTATATTATGAGTTAAAGTTTGGGAACGCAATTCTGATTTGGCTAATGTTGAGCATCGACATGCATGGACCTGAAAGGGAACAATTATTACCCATAATACCAGTATCCGGTGAATAAATTAATGGAATTCCAAAAAGTCGTGTGACTACGGGGCAACTAGAAAACCGTCTAATTAATCAAACAAATTATTAATTATAAATAATTTAAAGAAAAAAGTTCTTAATATTTACATTTATTGTACTGTGGCTTAGACTGAACACTCTTCATAAAAATACAACTAACATAAATTTAGCTAGAAGAATATACACTTCGATGCGGATACTGTTGTTATAAGTTTAAATACCAAAATAAAGCTATCGCAGCTTTAAATGCGTTTGTTGGTGCTTTTTTAAATGATCACTTCTTACAAAACGTCGGAAGCACTGAGAACATGCATAAGGTTTTTCGCCTGTATGAGTACGAATATGTCGATTAAGATCATCTTGGCGCTTAAACCGTTTTTCGCATTCTCGACAGTGATATGGTCTGTCTCGCGCAAATTGAGGGATTTCGAAATTTCTGGTACCGTCTTGAGACGGCAGCTGAGTTAAAGAATCAATATTGTCAGTAGACTCATATTTTACTTTGGACTTTGATACACAGCAGGAAGGCAACTGATTTTTTGTAAGAGATACAATTTTATAATTGTCGCAATGCTCTGGCCGTTCTAGCTTGATCTTAAGAGGTTTATCACGATCTGTACTCTTTTCATATGTGCGTTGTGGACTTTGCATTATAGAATCATTTGCTCCAAGCACTGCCATGAAATGCAGACTACCGTCAAAATCAGGGCAATCTTTATTTATTAATAAAGTATTAGATGTTAAACGTTTTGTTGTGTTGCTTTTCATTTGTCTATCATGTGTTGCCAAATGTTTAGTTAGGTGATCACTTCTCGAAAATTTTTTAGTACATTGAATACATTCAAACGGCTTTTCGCCTGTATGTGTCCGTAAATGCCGGTTAAGTTCATCAGAACGAGTAAAGCCCTTTCCACATTTCGGCTCACTACAAACAAAAGGTTTAATGCCCGTGTGCCATGTAAGATGAGATCGCAAATGTGAACTTTTCCCATAACTCTTTGTGCAGTTGTCGTAGGGACAGATGAATTTTCTCTTAGGGTCAGTAGCATGGGGAGTTGCAAGTAATTTAATGGTAGGCATTAAACGAATTTTTGGATTTTCAATAAATTTCATGCTGTTTTCATGTATACTCTCAACTAGTTCTGTTCTATGTGAGTTTTCGCTTTTTTGAGATAAAGATGGCTCCTCGACTTCAACATAAGCGTTTAATGGCCTACTAGTGCCATCAGGCTTCTGTTCATTTAAACGAGTAAGCGGAAATATTGGTGGTTGTTGCATGCTCTGTGTAGGCGATAGCAGTGATGTCGTCAGCAATTGAGGTGAGGGCGTGTTTGATATTACTTGTGACATCATTATAAATAGAATTTAATACGAAGATTGCCTTATATAAGTATCAACTCAAATATCTCAATCTATAAAAAAATATATACAAAAAAATATATTATTAAAAAAATCATCTTAATTATATATGTATATCTTTTCGACTTACTAGGGGTATTATTACAGAAGGGCGTGGGCGTTGCAATTAGTATTAATACATAAAACAAATATTTTTACCATAACCAGTACGGAAGTCAAAGAACAGATGTTCTCTATTATTATTTTATTTATATTTTTAAATTCACATTATAATTATTAAATATTATTAAACAATAACAATTCCAATGAATGAAACATTTAGCAAGTGGAAAACTATCGATATCTAGTCTTATCGAAATTAGTCGTGCCAAAAACTTAACTTCTAAAAAACCGACAAGCACAAAAACATATATCGATAAACCCGAAATTTTACCTACATATGTTTGGCTATAAATTAAAAAAAAAATAATAATAATTTAATTTATGCAAATATAGCCAATTAAAACTATGCCAAACAATACTATGAACACCCTCTTCTTATTGATATATACATATATACAGTTTTACCTTGATCAAACAAAAAACCAATGAAAAAAGGCTGTGCATATTATAAAAGCCTTAAAGTTTTGCATTCTAAATAATTATTTTAACAAATTAAACTTTAATGTTTTTGATTTTTGAAGTTACCTATCCAAATTAATGACACTTCAATGCAATACATTAAAATATATTAAAAATTCTAGTAGATCAGTGTTGCAAATTTTATCACTACGTGCATAGATTTTATATATTTTTAGATCGAGGTATTCATACAGTCTGTTTTATATTGATACCCAACTTCCAAAAAATTAATTTTACGCAAAATGTAACCAGTTTTTATACCCCGTAATTTAGTTCGGTAAAAAGGTAGAAGGGTATAATAAGTTTGTAAAATGTATGTTATATAGGGAGGGACCGCCCGAGTTTAACGTTCGGCTTTATTTTAGAGATATTTTACTAAACTTAATAATTCAAAGGTTTAATTGATATTAAAGCGCGTAAATAATTTTAGGTTTAACTATATAGTAAAACACCCTAGGAAAATACCGATTTAGGCCTCTGTAGGGTATGAAACACGACGCATGTGAGTTTAAGCTACTGTTTCTTAAAATTTAGCAGGGTTGACCTACAGTCAGACTTACAGTCTCTTTAAGTTCATATTACAACCAATCATTAAAAAAAAATTATTGGAAATATTTCCAAAACTGTAGATTTGGTAGACTTTCAAAATAAAATTGCATAGGTGACGTATCATTATGAAACAGACTGTATGAGATAAGAATTTTGGCATTAAAAAAATAGACAAAATCAAAGATATTGTCGCTAGAACAAGAGTAAATTTATTCACAGAACGTAGTTGGCTAGAAAACAATGACCTTTTTAAAAACCCTTTCGGCAGTCCTCGTAAAAAACTTTTTTCTTACCTTAACGTCAACATATCAAGAATATTTGACAACCTTCAGTTAAATATTTTAAAATGCAAATAAAAAAAAGCAATCTCGAAGAACGAAAGCTAAGTTTATATATCGCCACCATTAGGAACGCCACCCATAAGACCCTTTCTGATTACTAATAATCACGCAAAGGAAACATTAATTATACCCCATATCCTGGGCAAATGTGGGCCAAAACTCGAGGTACTTGTTTTAACTTTCGGAGACTATACCCATATCTAAGCTTATAATACTTTATATTTCCCTTTTTCTTTCTTAAGCTATTATGAGATTCACATATTTATGTACATATAAGTACACAGAAAACAATTTCTTTAAACAACAACAATTTCTTTAAATATTAGTTATTTTATCGATTCCTAAAAATTAAAAAAAAAAAACGATATTACTAATATCATATTAGTAAAAATAAAGTTGATCGATTTTAAACAGATGTTATTGCTATATTTACAGAAATCCAGTTTTTGAATTATAAAAAAATTGTATGGCAATGAATAAAAAAGGCGAAAAAAATGTTGCGAAAGTTGATCAGGAAATTATTTCTGGATGTGAATTAGATGTTAAAACTGAAAACTTCAACCCATTAATTGCTTTGTATACTTCGGATTTTAAGGTTACACCAAGAGTACCAAAAGTACAATATCAAAATCTTTCAGCGTTTGAAAGTGCGCTCAAGAAGTTTGGAATATGGCAGTTAAACAAACTGCAGGAAAAACGTCAAATTACGGAAACGAACACAAAGTCGATGTGCAGTATGCGGCGGGTTGAACCCACAAAGCTGGATCTTATAAATGTGTGTAAAAAGAAAAATTTTCGAAATTTGGTTACGTGCATGACTACCATTGAAGGTCCATTAGCCCCTTTACAAACGCGCTTTTTACAAAAAATACCTCACCATGTTCGTATACTAGTTCGCAAGCAAAACGGAGCTTACGGCAGTATAGAAGGCGAATTGGTTGCTTTCGACAAACAATGGAATTTACTACTAAAGCATGTGATTGAAGTATGGCAGCGTCGGAAGTTTAAATATGGCTGTCAAAATCTTTGTGGTGTCCCCCAGGATTGCAGAGATAAGTTAGGTCGTTTGGATATAGAAATTCCCAAATTGGAAACAATTAGCTTGGATCGAAAAAACATTGAGCTTCAACGAAGATTGCCTCAATTGATGGTTCGGGGAGAAAATGTAATTTTGATTATATTAAGAAACAACATACAATAGTTATTTTGATTTATTATGCGTCAATAAACAGATTTACTTGTTAACATATTTGCTACAAATGTTTTAATTGTTAAAAGTATATTCCATCGGTACACATTCCTCGGCAGCCACATGAGAAGGAGAATCATCAATTACTTCTTGAATGCCCCCATTATGATAGCTAAAAAAAAGATAAGTTACTTGGTTTTGCAAAACTGTTATTAATACTAAACGTTACCATTTTAAAGTATTTTCGTCACTCAACATAGCAATTGGTACAGTGGATGAAGCACACTCTAAACTCAAAGAGTAAGAATTTGCTGTATTTATAGAAATTGTAGGCGATTGTTGTGAAGACGCACTGTTTGCTGTAAAAAATTGCTTTTTGGCGGTTGATTCCAAACGATTGGGTTTTGGGTATAATCTACGTTTGCGTCCACGAGTAGCTATTCCAACGGTCAAGCCTAGCTCATTTTTCCGATTATGAGTAGTAAATCCATCTGAATTGAGATCGGTTTGCTGCAGTTTATGGGTACTTACTGGAGGTGCATTTATATCATCAGAGCTATCTGTGGCGTCTGTGTCACTAGAATCCTTTGCTGGTGTTTCATACAATAATAGGCGGTCTAGTAGGAATGCACGATCTCTCGAAACTTTAAGCAAGCGTCTTTGGTTTGAGCGCATTAAATCTTGAAAATATTCGTTTTCCTGCAATATATTATATTATTATATTCATATAATTCTAAAATATTAAATTCCATACATATATAAGAAACTTTAGTTTTTGTTTTAGATTTGTGTATCGTTCCTTATAGTCGGATGCATTTTCACTTGCAATCGGATTAGTGTGTTCTTCGTCACTTTCTCGCAAAACACGATTAATTTTTGTAGAGGTGTCTTGATCTACTAAGGAGCGGCAATACCAACCATCCAACATAATTAAATTTGTAAATTATATTTTATATCCAAGTGGTATAAAAACAGTAATTATCGAAATTAATGTCCATAAATCGAATATATGTGTACTCATGTAAGTCGACTTAATTTATGATTAGTTATCGTCGGTTTCGGAATTATATTTAGTATATAATTTCGATTTGGTAATTTGCAACTAGAACAGAAGCTTATAAAAATACAATTGTTGAAAGAATAGGATAATCAATACATTTTTTAGTGCTTAAATTTGCACTTTGAACGACACTGCTGTCTTAAAAAGAAATATATTTTGCGCAAATCTTCGATATAGAATATGAGTTAGGCTATAATTAAAATGAAGGGCCTAACTTAAGAAAAGCATGGCTTCTAAGGTCTTCAGCTTAGAAGATGTTATTATTTTGACGATAGTAAAATAAAATTGAAACCAAACGTTATTCTCGAGAAAGGAATTAAATAAGAAGAGTTGGCAGCCCTGCCCTTGTAGCAATCTAAATCGGTTAAATTTGCAGAAATCCTTTAGTTTTAAAATTCCTTTAAGATCAACAACACATTGTTCACAATAGCGTAAGCACGGCATGTATCTTCGCCCATTTGCCATTTTAGCAAGTTTTATATAAACTTGTACTTTCCAATGGCTTCCATTTTCTCCATCCAGATCTATTTTGACCTTACATATTAGGAAAGCTACCCAGCTAACCGTTTAGGTACCAGAATATACGAAAAGAGTACCAATAAAATTCTTTGGTGTGTTCATATTATTATAGTGTTAAATTAATTTTAAATTATTTTGCGATGCCGTTGTGGTAATTATATTAATGGCTGTTACGCTTAAAAGTTGCTAATATAAAATAAAGATATAAAGGAATAAAATCTTCTGATTGCTTATTGCTTTCCATCATTCCAAATGAATATGAAACCAAGCATCGCTAGCTTGACGACAGTGCGATATCAGGAGAATGTCAATTTTTCATAAACAAAGAAGAAAAACAAAATCAGAATACGAAAATTAGAATTTAGGATTAAAGTAAATGTCAACATTGCAGTCAAAAACCACTATAAAAAGCTAAAATTTATAACTAATTAAATTATTGGAAATTAATTCGAGCGAAGAAAATCTTCGTTATGCCTATATTATACAGTGTGATTTCTCGAGGTACTGTTGTTCTTGCAAAGTATGCTGAGTGCGTAGGAAATTTTGGAGAAGTCACTGAGCAAATATTTGGTAACGTATCTGAAATATTTATCATGTCCCAAAAAAAAAAATTTTTTTTTCAGGTCAAATTGAGTCCCCCAATCAAAAAATAACATATATATATGGCGACTACCTTATACACTTTGCATGTGAAAATAAACTTATTTATATGTGCATTACAGACAATGTGAGTTGAAAATTTTTCTATATCCTTTTTTGTTTATATACATAAATATATATTTATTAATTCGCTTAAAGCCTTGTAGCTATAGGTAATTAATATAAATGAATTAATATTTATTAATTAGGAATTCGATCAAGCCCGAGCATTCCTATTCCTTGATGACATTAAAAATAGGTTTATACAGACTTATGGCTTACAGGTTAGTCATTGAATATCTAATTCAAAAATCTGTATAAAATGTTTATTAATTTTTTTATGCACAGGTTGCAACTGCTATTGCCTATGCAATGAACACCGAATTTTCTAAGATCCTATCACAGGAAATGCAATACTTTAGCCAGCCTCACAAAGTGGATGCCTTGTACAGAGCACATGGACAAATAAACGATATAAAGGATATTATGATTAAAAATATTGGTAATGATTTTAAAATTACATATTTATTTAGTAAAATGTAATATTCGCATTAACAGATATACTTCGAGATCGTGGTGACAAGTTGGAGTTGCTTGTAAATAAAGCAGAAAATTTGAGCAATAACGTAAGTTTAATAACGAAAACTTTACGAAAAACTAAATGTTATATTTTGGCAGTCAGTTGCATTCCGTAAAGAATCTCGTAATCTGGCGCGTCAGATGTTTTGGAAAAATATTCGCATATACGTAGTAATTGGATTAGTGATTATTTTTATTATCTATGTGATTGTAAGCATGGCTTGTGGTGGTCTTACCTGGCAGTCGTGTATGAAATAAATTAGTGCGTTCGTAAGGTTCGCAGATCTATTATTATATAATTTGTATTTGTAAAGTCTAAATATATAAATATGTTTTATACTACAAATTTCTAATGGTACAAAACAAATCAACATGTATTGATAGTTTTCCCACAGTATTTCGAAATTTCCTTTATAATATTAATATTACAACGTAGTTCACCGAAAATTTGTTACATTTTTTAAATACAGCAACCCAATTAGTGTAAAATTTCTACTTCATGCCACAGTGAACATGTTACAAGATTACTAACAACCAAATTATGCATCACGCTTTTTGATTTTCTAATCATCTTGAAAACTTTAGGTATTTAGAATGTTCTGTTTAGTCATGATATGCATAAGTAAAGACTCAGTCTAAACATAATTAAAAAAATGTTTTTTTTTTATAATATTGTAAAAAATTGCGTTTGTCCAGTTGGTTCTTCTCGCGTTCAAGTTGTTTTGTGTTTCTCACGAATAAAGAATTCTTTAGTGTGCAAGTTAGACAGCGCCGACGAAGTGTTTTAAATAATGGAAAAAATAATTTGTCATTAAAAATGTGATTACTCTGTGATATCAGATTATGCAGATTATTAAAAAAACAAATATTTTTGTGAGGTACTTATATCCGCTGCCTGTAATTTTAGGAGCGGCCGAAGTGCGGCCACCTTGAATTCGATAGGAACTTTAGCTTTATGTTCAGAGTAGACGACAGCCGCATAGGCTCAGGGTAACTTGATGAAGCAGAGGACTAGTTTTTTTTTCAACAATCCTTTGTATATATTTCAGGTCACTGACTACACAGAAGATTATTTACGCTCCAACAAATTTTTGTATACATCATAAGGCGCTGACAAATATGTGAAAATTAATCTTTCTCTACATCCCACATGTCTGCGACTGCTAGCCCTATCACAGATAAAGCAGTGGTCACTGGTCGTTGTTGATGAGTAACTTCCGCCTCCATATGCGAATATGCAAATTAGCCAGACCGCGAACGCGTGATGGAAAAAAATTTAATTTTTGGGAAGAACCCTTCCGGCTTTATTGATCGCAAATTTAAGACTAAGGTTACAAAAGGTATTCTTAAGCTATTTATAGTTTGAAATTATGTCAAAGCTTGCTTCTTGCCACGCTCTTGATTGAGATTTTTGTGACACTTTGGACAGTTCCACTTAGGATGGGTGATGAGTGACCAAGAGGTCAATGTTTACATTTTCCAGCTGCGCAATTTAAATGCCTCTTGGAAAAGTGTTTCTTTATTGGGAAGGAGTGGGGGGTGTAATTGATACTGAGAAGAGTGGCTTGAGCCAGCGGTCAGGCTTCGGTTACATTATTATGCCTAAGTGGTTATGAAATTGTTTACAATTTTCATACTTAAAAGCAGAGGGATTGGGGGTGTCAACTGATTGAGGGTGACAGCCAATAGGTTCCGAAGTGGCTATGATAATTGATTATAATTTTCATAGTGAGTATTGAGGGACTGAGGATGATGACTCCCCCCTTTCTTAAAATGAATCGTCCCCGATTCTAAGGAGTATCCATTAGGTTGTCAATTTTTTTATTGTGCGATTTCAAAGTATTTAGATCCACTTCAGGTATCTTTGTTTTGTTACGTTTAGTAACTGTATTTAGTTTTATGAAGTTTCCAATGGTTGGACATAAATTGGGGAAGAAGTTTTTTAGAAGCTTTAACATGAAAAATACAAAAATAATTAAAATTATTACTAGTGTTATTTGAACATGGTTGTTTTCTAGCGGAATTATGATTGGTGACAATATATTGGTATTTTCAAATATAAGTTCAGTATTGTTGCTTTGTAGATATTCAGATATTATAAAGTTTACGAATCTATTGTTTTTAATATGATTTGTTTGGTATTGGTATATGTTATGTTGTTTATGTTGACAATGGTTTCAAAGGAAATAACATAAGTTCCTGTAATTAAAGAGTGATTTACATAATTTGTTCCAGACACTAAAATAGCGCCATCTGTTATAATTTCTACTTGTCTGTTTTTTTCTTTTATTTTTTTACAACTTGTAAATTTTGAATTTAGTAAGTCTACAAAGCAATTGTTTTCGTTTTGAAATTTTGCAAAATTATTGTATAATTCATTTTGATAAATTTGAATAGGGTAATAAGTATTGTTACATAGTGCGACTTTCTCGTCGATTAATAATTTACCGTCTTTTTGGGATATGGCTTTTGCATGGTATAGTTTACACCTATCCTTAACAATAGGGTATTTAATATAAAAAATGTTTAAACCCTTATAAGATACAATGGAAAAAATAGAAACATCCACCAAATCTATTAAAGTTACATTAAATTTCTCATGTGTAAATATATCTGCCATATCGTGGCTATTCAAAATATTGGAATATAAAATTTTGGCTTTAGAAAATGTAATTGCATCTCGCAAAGCTGGTAGATTCAATGACAGCAGTTTCAATCTCTGTTTTTTTACTAAAAATTCTTGATCAACTTTGAGGTTTTGTAGCAAACCGGTAATCTTTCTTATTTCCTTGAAAATTGCAGAATTAATTTGATTTTGTTTATTGTTGTTAGTTATAAGGTCATTAACTTAGTTTTGTATTGTAACCATATCATTATGATCTGGTGTACCTGTGATCCATTTAAAAATAATACCAAGTTCATTAATACCTCTGTTTATTATTTTGTGTGGTGTAAGTTGTGACAAAAGGGAGCTAGCCAATTTCAACTGTAAATAAAAGTCCCAATCGGCAGGGATGCTTCTATCCCTTACATACTCTATTTCTTCATCAATATGTTAGTTACGTGGAATAGTTCTCCATATGTTTCGTATAAAAAAACGTTGTTTGTGTCTTCGATTAAAACGTAATCCTCATTAGAATAATTAATAATGTCTGAAGCGGTTGAGCCCAGTAATATAAGTTAGCAACATAAATATTCAAAATTATAAAAGCTCGACTGTGGGAAGCGATCGATTTGCGAACTCAGCGTCTGACCCATTTCCTGCACGCGCCGAGTGCACCTGCAAAATCAGAACATAATATCCAGCAATAATAAGTGCAAGCGTTTCCAAAAATATTGCCCAACATCAACTAGAGCAACGACCTGTGGGAACGCAGCCAACGTCTCTGCCAAAACTCACAGCTTATTTAGGGAACATAATTATTGTTAAGCTTTAGTCTCAAATAATATTTCGAATAAAGCGGTTTAAAAAAATAAATTGTCTTTTTATTTTTTTAACTTCGCTAATTAAAAAGAAATTAACTTGTATATATGAATAATAAAATATTCATGCTAAAAACATGAAAAGAAATAAAAAAATAGGAACGCAATAAAATTGGTTAAAACTTAATATTATCTTTGTGAATAATACGGTCTTTTTTTTATTAATTATTACTTTATTTTTTAAATCTTCCTTTACCATTTGCTTTTTATATCTTG
Organism: Scaptodrosophila latifasciaeformis; assembly: GCA_037075145.1. Taxonomy (NCBI): domain Eukaryota; kingdom Metazoa; phylum Arthropoda; class Insecta; order Diptera; family Drosophilidae; genus Scaptodrosophila; species Scaptodrosophila latifasciaeformis. The sequence continues at coordinate 40,625 of JBAMCM010000332.1, read as the reverse complement.
GCTGAAACTTATTGCGCTCGCCATGTTTTTTCTCATATATGACATCTCCCACCTGATAAGTTTTCGGAGTTCTTTTTTGATTGTGATACTCTACCATTCTTGCTTGGACTGTTTTTAGTCTATTTGGTAAATCTGAATGATCTATCTTATTGATATCATAAGAATATCATAAGGTTTTTGCTGTGTTGATGACTGGATTGATTGATTATATTCTTCAACTGTACGGTAAATGATTTCGTTGTAGTCTAATAATTGGTACTCTTCCCGGATACAGCGGGCAATCTCTATTATAGTCGAATGAACTCTTTCTACTTGACCGTTTGCTAAACTATGCCTGGGGTCTGCGTAATATATTGTTAAACCGCCACGTGTTATTGTACATTTGAATTGAGCAGAAGAAAAACTTGGTTCATTATCAATCATTATTGATTTGGCAAATGGGAAAGGTTGGATTAATTCTAAAACTTTGGACTCCATGTTTGATTTGTCTTTTATTTCTTTAACTATCAAATATTTAGAATATGCATCTTGCAAGTAAGGAATGTCAGTTTCTGAGCATAAAAAATATCAATGTGTAGTTGTTCACCTTCTTTATTTGGAATGGGTGCTGTTTGGGGTGTCTATCGTATTTATTTTTGTTGCAATTTTCGGAATTTCGAATATGTTGCTTGAGTTGTTTGTAAAGTTTAGGCCAATAATAATATTTTAAGATCTGCTTGAGATTTTCGTCAAAACCCCTATGAGCGCGAGCATGTGTTTCCTCTATTAAGATTTCCTGATCGTTTTTATTTGTAACTTTTTAGTATACAAAAACTTGTTAGTAAATATGTCTTTAAGCGGGGTTTGGATTTCAAACAAATCCTCCGGAGTGCAGTGAATACCAGTAACAAAATTAAGTTGAAGGAATTCCTTTAGTATTGTTATTAAATTCTCTACAGTGTCATACTCTATTATATGCCTGGTTTTGTTAAACACTTCCATTTTTACATGAATGGTAAATTTATTTTTTGTAATCAGCAATTGCTGCTTAAACTGGTTCAACGGTTTATTGGTCTCTTCTATTGCTTGTTCATAGCTACTTTCAGCGGAATGAATGGTTTCATTATCAGACGAATTGTCTGATATATGATTCAGATTCGTGATGCTATTTATTTCAACTCTAGATAGGGCATCTGCAACTACATTTGTTTTTCCGGGTTTATAAAATATTTTAGGAGAGTATTCTTCAATGAAAGCATGCCATCTTTTCATTTTCGAATTTGGGTTTCGTGCAGAAACTGCAAAAGAAAGTGGTTGGTGATCTGTGTGGATCTCTAAATTAGTTACTCCGTACAAATAGTTTCTAAGGGTTTTCAATGCCCATACTATGGCATACAATTCTCTTTCGTTTGCGGCATAATTCTGTTCCGTACTATTAAGAGTTTTTGAAATAAAGGTAATTGGTTTATTGTCCTGCGAAAGTACAGCGCCTACAGCCATGTCGGACGCATCAGTAGTAAGGATAAATTTCTTTGAATAGTCTGGCTGGGTTAATTCGATCTGCGAAATCAAATGTGATTTTAAATTCTCAAAGGCCGAAGTGCTTTCTTCGTCCAGTGTTATCTTTATTTTTTTTGACATGTGTTTAGACACCATGCCGTCGTGACCCTGCAACAATTTAGTGAGGGGTTTAGCTATGGAAGCATAATTTTGAACAAATTTCATATAGTATCCGGTTAAACCTAGAAAGCCGCGTAGCTCTCTAATGTTACGGGGAGGTGGATATTCTATGATGGTTTTAATCTTTTGTGGGTCAGTTTTTATGATTTTATATGACACTAGGTATCCCAAAAATTAAATTTCTTTTCTGAAAAACTTGGATTTTTCTAATGAAATTTTCATGTTTGCCGTAAAAATTCTTGTAGATCATACAAGTGCTGTTCTGCTGTTTCAGAAAAAAAAAACAATTATATCGTCAACATAAATGTGACAGGTCTTTCCTATTTTTTCGCGTAAAATATTGTGCATTGCTCTCTGGAAAATTCGAGGGGCATTGGCCAATCCAAAGGGCAACCTAAGAAATTCATATTTCCCATTATTGATGGAAAACGCCGTTTTCTCTATATCTTCGTCCTTCATTAGGATCTGATGAAAACCTGACTTTAAGTCAATTGTTGAAAAGTAACGCGCCTTGCCCAAATTAGATAATATCACTGACGGATCAGGCATTGGATATCTATCGGGAACTGTGTTTTCATTAATTTTCTTGTAATCGATGACCAGTCGATTCTTCCTGGTACCATCCTCATTATAACCCTTTTTCCCTACAACCCATACTGGGGAATTGTATGGACTTTTACTAGGTCGTATAATGTTTTCCTGTAGCATCCTATTTACTTCCTGGTTAACAAAGTTGTTAACTGAATAAGGATAAGGATACTGTTTACTATAAATAGCATTGTCATTCAACGTTCTTATCTCGCCTCTAACATCTGTTCTAAAAGGCAGACACGTTTGAATATGAGAATGCTTTGAGATTATTTCTTTGACAACTTGTTGTTCAAGACCATTTAAGTCCTCCGTGACATTTACGGAGTGATTTACTTTGCATAATGCAGAGTAATTGGTAACAGAGGATACCGACGCTTTGCGCCGTCTGCTCTTTTTAATTTTCTTCTTTCTTTTTGGTTTACTAACGATTTGACTATCGTCTGTAAATAGGCAATCAGCGTCAGTCATTGACGATGATTCATAAGAGTCGGACACTTGGAATAAGTATAACATTTTCCCATTATTTCCTTTTTGAGAGTCCAGATAAGTGGCAATGTTCAAATCTATATCCGAACATTGTAGACTACCAACTGTATCTTCAGCTGGGGTTTTGTAGTTTATTCTTTCTATTCTATCTTTATAAGCAAGCGTTTCTTTAGATAGATCAATGATGGCATTTATTTCCTTCAGTAGGTTATAGCCGACCAATAGATCCGCATCTAAATTTTGAATTTCATAAAACCTTTGGCTTTTGCCGAATATTATAATATTATGAAAATGAGTTATTAAACTATAACCATTTACTGTTTTTATTCTTTTCTTAATAACTAGTTCTTGGGTGTTATCATAAATACCGTGCTTAATGTAACACGCGGTAACACCGGTATCGATTAAGATTTTAAATTTTTTATTTAATTGTCTGTCTGTTCGGAAGATGTAGGGGAGTTCTCCCCGTCTTCCTCTAAAAAATGTTCCTCATTCAGATTGTTAATACGCATTGTCTTTTGTGGTCGCTGTTGGCTCGAAGGCGAAGGATACAAGCGCTTCAAGGGTTGGGGGTTATTATGGTTTCGATTATATTGTGTTCTATTTTGGATTATGAAGGACTTGTCGATATCCATCGGGACCGGTGGAGGCTGCACTGTGTTATTACCTGGTGCAAAACCGTTTCTAGTTGCTTGCTGATTGTTGTTCATATTTTGGTTAACCCGATTGAGTCGTAAATTAATATTGTTGTGATAGTTATTTGGGTTGTCAGGCCTCTTTTACTGATTTTAGTTATTATGGTTATTGTTCTGTTGAGAACGGACAAAGTGATTATAAGCGAAATATGCTCTTTGATTGTTCGCTTCAAGCTCTTGAGCCTTTGCTAGAGCATTGGGCAAGTTCTCCGGTTTTACGGAAAATAGAATTTCTGGCAAAGAACCATTCAGACCTGTGATAAAGATACGCAACGCGTTATCCCTGTTTCTCTTATTCATTTCTGTGATCACGTTGGCCTTATCGCCATATGTCATTATTGTTTTATTTATTAACAAGGCAAGTTTCTTGTTAACCAAGTTGTAGTACTCCAGAACAGTCATGTTGCCCTGTCTAAGAACGCTTAGTTCCTGCTCTATTATATATATCGGACGTCTGTCGCTATAGGCGAAATCTAATCTAGCCAAAATAGCATCAAAGTTCAACACAGTACCATGATTTGTCAACGTATCATTAGCTTTCCCGGTTATTTTATTTCTTAATATTGTCAGGGCACCTACGTACTTCCTACTACCTTCCTTGTACATTCTCATGGTGCAGCATGCTGCTTCACGCCAGCTAACATAGTTTGCGTAACTACCTGTGAATTCGGGTATAGACTTAATTACGTCAAACGACTCGTCACATCTGATTGAGTCATCTATTTGTGTCGGTTGGTATTCTTGAACTGTACTTGTGCTGGAATTAATTTGTAATTTCAATGCTGCAATTTCCTCAGATAAGGCTTTAGTTCTACTCGCTATTAGTTCAGCGATTAAATCTGCTGTCAAGGTCTGATTCTGAGCCATTTTTAAGTTTTGAAACCTACTTATAAGATCCTCCAGTTTTTAGACTCTTTTCGAAGAAAAAAGAGTCTATTCACTTTGCTCTGATGTTTGTAACGCACAGAACCAAACATCGTAGACCCACAAAAGTTACATCTAGAATACTTAGAATCACTAGAGGAGTCGATATAGCCATGTCCGTCTGTCCGTCTGTTTCTATGCGATTTACTCCGTCGTCTTAAAAGCTATTTTGCTGAAACTTGGTATTTAGCCTTCTTTTTCACCAAGGTAGTACATTAGTTTGAATCGGTCGGATCGGACCACTATATCATATAGCTGTCATACGAACCTAAATCGGTTTAGGCAATAACTTCCACATTTATTATCCGATCCTTTTCAAATTTGGCATGCGTATGTTTTATATAACGATAGATAATTGTATCAAATTTCATAATTGTATCTATTCACTTTGCTCTGATGTTTGTAACGCACAGAACCAAACATCGTAGACCCACAAAAGTTACATCTAGAATACTTAGAATCACTAGAGGAGTCGATATAGCCATGTCCGTCTGTCCGTCTGTTTCTATGCGATTTACTCCGTCGTCTTAAAAGCTATTTTGCTGAAACTTGGTATTTAGCCTTCTTTTTTACTTAGGTAGTACACTAGTTTGAATCGGTCGGATCGGACCACTATATTATATAGCTGTCATACGAACCTAAATCGGTTTAGGCAATAACTTCCACATTTATTATCCGATCCTTTTGAAATTTGGCATGCGTATGTTTTATATAACGATGGATAATTGTATTAAATTTTGCCTGGATCGGACTACTATATCATATAGCTGCCATACTAACCTAAATCGGTTTAGGGAATAACTCGCACATTTATTAACTGATCTTTTCAAAACTCAGCAAACACGTTTTCTACATAATTGTACGCGTTTGTGCTAAATTTTATTAAAATCGGACTACTATATCATGTAGCTGTCATACAAATCGAAATCGGCCCTATTAACTGACCAACCCCGTTCATGTGATTTACGGCAGAAACAACTTCGAAAAGAGTCTGTAATCTTCGGCACCCCGAAGATAACGTTGGGATTTTTTTTTAATTTAATTTAAATTAACAATAAAGAAATGCAGGGTTTTTTTTTATTTAAGGTGATTCAATAATAAATAAATGCAACGATGGAGCTCACTTGGATGATCTTCCTTCTCAAGGCAGGGGTTGTTCTTGTTGGGTCTTGCTTAGGGGCTTCCTTTTTTTGCGTTGGGGGTCTTCTTTCCTCGATTATTATTGTTGTTTTAGATGTTTTTTACTTGTAGGTCTTGCAGTTTGTCGGGTCTGTTTACCACAATTGCTTTTTTTTTTTTTTTTGAGTCCTTTTTTAGTTGTTCTTTTGATTTTTAATATTTCTTTTTTTTTAACTTTTGTTGGTTTGTAATTCTTACACTTGCTAAGCATTAGCAAAACAGTTTGTCAATTTGGTCTTATCGGCGCACTGTTTTTTTATTCGTTTAGCACTTTGAGGTTTCTTTTTATTTCTTTCAGGTCCTTTTATTAATTTATGTGCTCACAACACTGTTTAAATTATATCTCTCGGGTCCTCTTTATTTTGTTAATTTATTCGTCCACAGATTATCGTTGCGGACGGCGTAACGGCTTTTAGAATCTTCGCCGCTTTGGATCAATAGTCCGGGTTAAGTTCACTCGCGACTCTGATATTGTGGGGTTTAATATCTTTCGTGTGGGGTTTTTTTTTTTTTAACTTTAACGCGAGCCCCACGTTGGGCGCCAATTAACCAGACCGCGAACGCGTGATGGAAAAACATTTAATTTTTGGGAAGAACCCTTCCGGCTTTATTGATCGCAAATTTAAGACTAAGGTTACAAAAGATATTCTTAAGCTATTTATAGTTTGAAATTATGTCAAAGCTTGCTTCTTGCCACGCTCTTGATTGAGATTTTTGTGACACTTTGGACAGTTCCACTTAGGATGGGTGATGAGTGACCGAGAGGTCAATGTTTACGTTTCCCAGCTGCGCAATCTAAGTGCCTCTTAGAAAAGTGTTTCTTTATTGGGAAGGAGTGGGGGGTGTAATTGATACTGAGAAGAGTGGCTTGAGCCAGCGGTCAGGCTTCGGGTACATTATTATGCTTTTAGGAGAATGGCTAAAGAGTGGTTATGAAATTGTTTACAATTTTCATACTTAAAAGCAGAGGGATTGGGGGTGTCAACTGATTGAGGGTGACAGCCAATAGGTTCCGAAGTGGCTATGATAATTGATTATAATTTTCATAGTGAGTATTGAGGCACTGAGGATGATAACTTGCACATGTTTTGAGCGTTGGTTTTTGCCACATAAAAGACATAAAAGAAATGGATTTAAATGGAGTGTAGACGTGTTTTAGTTGGTGCTCCGACAATAAACAGCTGAAACAAGGATTTGACTACACATATGTGAAAACTAATTTTTCTTTACAAATACTAACGCCTCGTAGAGTTTCTGGGTATTTTCATAGAAGATAAGTTATACACGTCCATTTCCTTTGTGAGGTCGGCTTCAGCATAAATATAATGGAATTGTTCGTACGGTTAAAGGACGAACTTTGCAAATTATTTTACGACCCTTCACGGGGGCGGAGTCACTGTAACACAAAATAATTCCTTTTAAATAAAACACTGTTAGATATTGGGTTCTTTATTATAATATCTTCATTTATTTCCAGTGGATTGCTTAATTATAAGATGTGTTGTTACGATTTAAGTTACTATTACAATATTGTCTTATTTGAAAACTAACTCGTCACGGCCAAGCATGATGCCTCTCCGGCATGTTCAACTAGACTGTTCTTTTCTGTTCCGTTTGCGAACAATCGTTTATTCAAACATGAGATGCCAGATTGTTATTTTATACTTATTGAAATATCGTTACTTTCAAACATACCCCCTTAAAATGACAATTCACAATTCTCAAGTTAAATCATAATCCCAAGAGAAGCTATACACTGTCCGTGCTTAGGACCATTAAGACTCTTCGTCAAAACATCAGCAGGCATCTCTTCGGTGGGCATATACTCAATGGAGATTTCCTCTCTCGATACTCTTTCTCGGATCATATGGTGGCGCACAACAATGTGTTTTGTGCGCGGATGAAAGCCAAAATTTTTTATTAATTTTTGTGCGCTCTGGTTGTCATTGAATAAGCGTACAGTTGCACAGTCCATGCCAACTCGACTCAGCAGACCCTTCAAATATAGCGCCTCTTTTACGCCTTCAGCCATCGCTATGTACTCTGCTTCGGTACTCGATGATGCAACTGTCCGTTGCTTGCGTGCCTCCCAACTAATGGCAGCACCTGCTAATATGAATGCGTGTCCAGTGTATGAGCGCCTGTCTATTATGTTTGCGCCCCAATCCGCATCGATCAACCCGTACAGATCCTCTCCGGTCCGTTTGAATAGTAGACCAACACCTCTGGTACCCTTCAGATACCGCAGAATCCGCTTTGCTGCCTTCCAGTGTTCGGCCGTGTAATTTGAGTTGAACTGACTTAAATAGTTAACAGCAAAAGCTATGTCTGGTCTTGTCGCAACTGAAAGGAACATTAAAGAACCAATTAAACTTTGGAAAGGATACTTTCCCATCTCTTTCTCGTCAGGAACATCTGGTCGTCTCAGTTGCAATTTCGCTTCCATGGGGGTTACAGCAACTTTGCAGTCTGTCATGCCAAATTTCTTCAATATGGCATCTATGTATGTCTTCTGTGATATGTGGACACTCCCCTCTTGCATCTTCTGCTTGAACTCCATACCAAGGCACGTGTTTACGGGTCCAATATCCTTCATCTCAAAAGCTTCACCGATATGTGCCTTTGTGCGCTTTAACCACTTTCGGCAATTTGAGGCCAATAATAAGTCGTCAACATATATTGTTAAAACTAGGATTTTCTCCCCTTCTTGCATCACGAACAGGCATGGATCCTGTTCCGTAGCTCGTAGACCAATCTCTTTAAGCTTTGTAGTAAGTTTCGTACCATCGAAGTCCCGATTGGCGCAATCCGTACAACGCCTTTTTGATGCCACAAGTAGGATGCTTCATCTGCGCCAGTGCCTTTCGCCATTTTCTGGCTGCTTCGACGTATTCTTCCTTCGGGAGCTGTTGTTTTTCGCCAACTGGAAGTTTGGATTCTAATTTTTTCATAAACTCATTATAGCCTTCTGGTATGTCCATATATACGAAGTCCTCCAGATCACCGTTCAAGTAGGCGGTAACTACATCCATTTGATGTATCTCCATGTTTAACTCAGCTGCCAATGCCGCTAGTATTCTTACTGAGGTAAACCTAGCCACTGGTGAATACGTTTCATTAAAATCCTCGCCTGGTCTCTGTGCACAGCCCTTCGCTACCAGTCTGGCCTTCTTCTTTCCAGTTACTGTGCCGTCGTCTTTTGTTCGGAATACCAGTTTACTTCCGATTATCTTTCGCCTTTCCGGTCTTTCTACCAATTCCCAAGTATGGTTACGTAACTGTGCCATGAACTCGTCCTCAATTGCAGTTGTCCATATTTCTGCATCCTCTGAGCTTTTCGCTTCTTTTATTGATAGTGGATCGTTTACTCCAGCTGTAAACGCCATTTCACACTCTTCATATATGCTTTCATTAAGATCGCAGTTCGACTCTTCATCTGTTTCAGAAGAATCTTCTTTTTGCTGGGGGGTTGGTAAGATTTACAAGGTCTTCCACGCTGACCTGTCCTCAACAATTTGGGTCGTCCTCTACCATGACGTTCTTTTGGAATTTTCTTCTTTTTGAATTCATCTTCGCTGGTCGAACTTTCATTTGAATTGGATAAGCTCTGTTTTGATGCCAAATCGATTTCAACATCTGTATTCTCTTTATATATTTCTTGGTATTCATTCTTAAAACCTGTAGTATTCATAAATTTAACGTCTTTACTGAATATTACCTGACACGTTTCCGGCGAAAAAAGTCGATATGCCTTAGACTCTGATGAATATCCAACCAAAATGCACTCCTTGGATCTTGATTCAAACTTGCCTCTATTTGAACCCTTTATCAGTACAAACGCTCGAGTGCCAAATGGACGCATGTATTTCAACGTTGGGACTTTTCCAGTCCAGTAAGTGTACGGTATATCGCCTGATAACCCCTTGGTTATACATCTGTTGCGGATGTGACAGGCCGTATTGACTGCTTCAGCCCAGAATGAAGGCGGTGCGCCTGACTGCTTCATCATACACCTAGCCATTTCGGTAAGAGTGCGATTCTGTCTCTCAGCTATGCCATTCTGCTGCGGGGTGTATGGGGTGGTCAATCTCCTTTGGATACCGTTTTTACGCATATAGTCATCAAATTCTCTGTTGCGGTATTCTGTCCCGTTGTCAGTTTGGAGGGCCTTTATCTTCTTGTCTGTAAAATTCTCAACAAAAACTTTATATTCTTTAAAAGCATTAAATACCTCCGATTTTTGTTTAAGAAAGTAGATTTTACAGAACCGTGAGTAATCATCTATGAATGTGACGAAATATCGGCATCCACCATTTGATTGTGTTCGCATCGGGCCACAAACATCACTATGTACTATTTCCAGTACGTCACCGCTTCTCTTTTCGGTCGCTGCCTTGTAAGTGTTTGCAGTTTGCTTTTCGCTTATACAAATTTCACATTTCGATAACTTTGCCTGTTTATCGAAATTCATGCCATATACTTTCTTATTGATAGCCATGTCTTTTAAGTCTCTTTCATTTAAATGACCCATACGGTAATGCCACATATCTATATCACTTTGTTCTTCGATTACTTTATTTGCTTGGTCACTTTCCATATCCATATAATATAAATTACCGTATCGCTTAGCATGTAGCCAAACACTTTTACCGTCTTTTAAAATTATCGCTTCATTTTTCTTAAAAATCACTTCATGACCTCTGTCTGTTATTTGAGAAACTGATAGTAAGTTTTGTCGCAAGTCAGAAACATATAAAACTTGCTTCAATGTAATTTCACATGGTCTTTTTCGATTTTCTCGAATTTTGAGGTTCACGTCACCAACACCATTTACTTTAGCTGTTTCATTATTTGCCAAGTGCAATGTCTTTTCGATATGCTTTATACTGTCAAATAAATTTTTGCTAGAACTCATGTGTGAAGAGCATCCACTGTCTAGGCACCATAAATCATTTCTCTCCGCAACTGAGAAACCGTGCTCACACACATTAAAAGTTGTGTTTGTCACTTTTTTGTTCCGATCTCTGTCTTTGTTCATTCCGTTATTCTTGAATTTGCTTTTTTCTTTTACACGACACTCGCGCGCTAGATGCCCAATTTTACCGCATGTATAACACTTTCTGTCCTCTTTTTGTTTTTGCCTTTCGGTGCCTTTTTGGCGGTCAGCATATAATGCGTTTTGAACTTCGCGGTCTTTCTTTACTTTTCGCGCTTCTGATTCCTCGAGAATTTTTACGCGAAGCACATCGGCACTTGGTAACTCATCTCTTGTTTCTATGGCGCATCTAAATATTTCGTATGTATCGGGTAGACTATACAACAACAAAATCACTAATAGGTCTTCGCCGACAACAACACCTATTTCTTTTAATTTTTTGTACGCGTCAAAGAACTCTCTTAGGTGCTCCCTCATGTCCCCATTTTCGCTCATGCGGGACAAGGCAATGCGTTTTAGCAAACCGGCTTTTCTGACGGGGCCTTTCGATTGAAAAGTATTTTCTAACTTTATCCAGCATTCCCTAGCTGTCGCGCATCCCTCAATAACGTTTAACTCCGATTCACTGACCGACAATATAATATCTGCCTGAGCCTTCAAGTCTTGTGCTTTCCACAACATTTTTTCCTGGTCTTTCTGTGGGCATTTCTCTGTGCCTTCAACATACTGCCATAAGTCATTTTTCACTAGAACGGCGCGCATTTTCAGTTTCCATGTATCATAATTTTCCGCACTGAGCGGCTCAATTCTCATGACATTTCCAGCCATTTTCCACGACTTCACTTTTGTTTTCCAAAATAGTTAATTTCACAATTTTTCGTAATCGAGATCTCACGCACACACTTTCTTACATTAAAGCTATTGCCTCCTGGGCCCATAACCTGTTAGATATTGGGTTCTTTATTATAATATCTTCATTTATTTCCAGTGGATTGCTTAATTATAAGATGTGTTGTTACGATTTAAGTTACTATTACAATATTGTCTTATTTGAAAACTAACTCGTCACGGCCAAGCATGATGCCTCTCCGGCATGTTCAACTAGACTGTTCTTTTCTGTTCCGTTTGCGAACAATCGTTTATTCAAACATGAGATGCCAGATTGTTATTTTATACTTATTGAAATATCGTTACTTTCAAACAAACACAAGTTGAATTTAGTTTTTATTCTTTTGGCTTTATTAATTGCGACAGGAGTTGTGTTTCGATTTGATGATCACTTATTTTGGTTTTGCTTATTAGATTCTATGTAGCTTGGCGGGAATTAATAATTTGCATGCATGCGAAAAGTCAGAAGATTGGAGATAATTATGCATTTGTAAATTTGGGTTTCTTTATTAAATTTTGTGGAGCCTGGCTGTATAGCTGATCTTTGGAATTTAATAATCTGCGTGTGGGCAAGAAAAATCGAGTGCAGAGAAATAGGTCATTTGTGCATTTTAATTGAATTTGGATGTTTATTCCAAGTGCAGCTGCTCAATGTAATTAGACACTGCACCAGTTGGATATTGTTTATGTGAATAACTCATTCGCATTGAAGATGAGAATAGAGTTTTGGTAGTGTGTCTGTTTCTAATTCTATGTTAATTGTGTTTGTTGTATTTTCTATTTCTTTGTCAGGTTTTGTTTTCCTGAACTTAACAATGAAGTTAGTTATTGGTTATCTGAACTTTACAGTAAAAATGATTAAGCCTAAAATGGTTGTGATTATTATAGATATGGAAAGTTAGTGTTTCTTATTGTTATTGTTTACAAAATTTATTATTTCGCTGTGTCTTACGGGTAAGATTTTGGTTATGTTTAATACATCGATTGGAGTTAAATCTAAATTTGGTAATTTTGCAGTTTTGCTTATTTCTATGTTGCCATTTTTTATTTTACAATTTTTTATTTCGTATCAATTTATTTCCTCTTACTGACAAATCTCCCAAATGACATTTTTGTTGTATTAATGTTTTTGGAGCATTGAAGGTAATTATGGTATTAGGTTCAACGTACTTTATGAAGTTTTCCTGAGATTCAGGATTAAATTTACAAATAGGATCGGACTGTAACAGAATGTTTGTAATACATTCGTCGGTAATCAACACATGATTGGTGTTGAATATTTTATTATTTTTATTATAGAACGGACCGTTTTCTGTTAAATCGAGTTTCCAGCCCTCAGAATTAGGGTATGGGATTATCTTGTATGTATTAAGGGTTGTGTATTTAATGGGAATGTGGGAAACGATAGTTATTGTTTTTTGTTGTTTGTTAACCCAAGTCGAGGTTTTTATATCTAGTATATTTTCTTCGCTTATGTTTGGTAGTTGGTCGTGTATTAGTAGTTTTGGGTTGAACATGCCTAATCTTGACAATTGCATGGCCATTCCAATGTCTTCAATGTACTCGTTGAAGTGTTGCAGTTCGAAAATCAGCGTGTCCCATGTTTGTTTGTTTTGTTCGTGTTTCTGTCTTTTGACCCAGTCGTCATTAATTTGTTGTATGATGTCGTTTAGCTTGTGCACCTCGATGTTGGTGTTTTTTATGTCTTCCAGTTGTCCCTGAAGTATCAGTCGGTCGTCCTCGTCCAATGTTCCGAATAGGAACTTGAATGCCGAACCAATAGCGTTCAACAATCCTAGTCTTTGTATATTTTCAGTTCCGTATATCCGTATTGTTTTTAGCTCTCGCAAGGTTCTGTTACAAAATGTAGTTTAGTCGTCTTTTGTATTTCTATTCTTCTATGGCGGTTTTGAAGTAGATTGTAGCCAAAGTTATTCCAGTCAGATTCACCTCAAATGCGTGATGCTCGTATTCCTGAACTAATGTTATCGGTCGGTCGGAAAATACCAAATAACCGCTGTTGGTGTTCATAGGAGTTATTTCAATCTCCTGTCCATTAGTCACGCTGGGAATCACGGTGATACCTGTTGGGAATTAATGTCATTAAATTTCTTTCGTCTTTGGAATTGTGTCTTATAGTAAGCAATATTACACTTATTGCTTTTGTCAATGTAATGGTCTGCGTCTATCTGTTCTATGTTTTTAGTTGCTTTGAAAGGGTTTTGTACTTTCCCTTTCTGAAGTGGTCCCTTTTTAAATCTGGTGTCTATTTCAAAGTCAGTCCTGTTTTTGTTGAGTTGGTCGATTTTCTTTTCTTTAATTATTTGGGTCTCAAGGGCAGGTGTGCCTGCAAATAGAAAAATGTCAGCTGGTGTACGTCCAGTTGTGTCATGTTTAGTTTTGTGGTTATAGGTGTACAGGATTGTCTCTATTGAATTTACTTTTTGTTCGGGGTTATTGGATGTTTTTATTATCCGAATTTTTTCGTTAACCGTCTTATGGAATCGTTCGATGTCGGCCACTCCATTCTTTGAGCTACACAGTTAAAATTTAACGTCCTCATCCTCCAGCCATGCTTTAAAAGCAGTGCTAAAGAAAGCTGAATCTCTGTCTGCCTTGATTAATTGGGGTTTGCCCATTGTGTTGAATATCCGCAAAACTGCTTGTTTACATGATAGCCAGTCTTTGCTAGTGAAATCACTCAAGTGTAGCGAATTTAGAGTAAACATCGATGCAGCTAACATATTGTTTTTGTTCCACTGCGTAAATATCGATAACATATCTTTCGCGACAGTTTTGTACCTCGGGTGTTTATTTGAGTTGCATTTTAGTGTTTCGGTGTTCGGTTTTAGCTAGACTGCAAACTCTACACTCATTTATAATGTTCTGAATGAGGAGCTGGCAATTGGGGTAGTAATAATTTTCTTTGAACAATTTGGTCATTTTCTGAATTCCGGGATGTAGAAGCTTCTCGTGAGATTGAAGTATAATCTTCTTAAATTCCGCATAGGAACTGATGTTCTTGAGAAGGATCAGGCTACGATCTATTTTAGTGAATGTGGGGTTTATTATTTCTTTGTGAGCTTTTTGTAGTAATTCGAAGTCCGCGTCGCTGACGATATAAATTGTAATGGTCCTATGGATGAAGTGGTCAAGTAAGTATTGCTTGGCATTCTCAAGAGTCATGTTGTCTTAATGTATGGTAGTTATTGAATTTTTAAATGCCATAGTTTGTTCAATTTTGTTCTGTCCTGACTTGTTAAAAATTATTTGTCGTTTTGAAAGGTTAATAGGTTTTTCGGTTAGTGAGATTAGATTAGATTACCACTATCTTCATCGGCACTGTGTTGAGTAACCTCGCCAAAATGAACCTCATCCAGCTTAATTCTGGACAACGCGTCGGTCACGACATTTTGTTTTCCTTTGATATAATCTATCGAAAAGTCAAACTCGGCCAATCGGTTTTTCCATCTTTGGAGTTTTGCGTTAGGTTCCTTGAGAGTATGTAACCATCGAAGTGGTTGATGGTCGCTAGCTATTTGGAAGTTTCTTCCGAGTAAATAGTGCCTGAATGTTTAAGTTGCCCATACAATAGCGAGCAATTCTTTTTCGATGGCACTGTAATTGATTTCGTGCTCATTCAGTGTTCTACTAATGTAGGACAAGGGGTGACCGTTCTGTGAAAGAATCGTTCCAAGAGCCAGGTCACTTGCATCTGTGGTAGGTTTTTTTTTTTTTTTTTTTTTTTTTTATTTATTTAGAGATCAATCTGACTTCATTTTGGTCAATAGTATTTCTTTTGTCTTAAAGATAGTCGCCTAGCTACAGATATTTATAGGTTTATAGAAAATTTACAGTTATTTACAGTTTGTTTTGGTTAATTACTATTGTTCTCACTAATTCTTGTTACATATGTACATATATTTTTTGTATCTTTTGTTTGTGCGTAACTAACTAAATTAAATCTGCGAAGTGCCGCCTCTTTAGACGTCTAGTCAACCTTGCGGTAGCTAAAGGGCGTGCCAGACGATTCCTATGGGCAAGCAGTCGTTCACTGTAGCGACTTGTATGCCTATTTATTTGCTCCTCAATGGTTTCCACCTTGAGGTCATGATGAAGCGTGGTGTTGCGAACATACCAGTCGCAGCCAGTGATTAGCCTAAGAGTTTTGTTCTGGTGCGTCTGGATACGATTCCGGTTGGTTGCTGCGGCCATCCCCCAGATCTGGATGCCGTATCGCCAAGTAGGTGCGATGATGCTGGTGTATATTGCCCTTTTGCATCTAAGGGCTAATTTGCTTTTTTTATTTAGCATCCAGAGCAGTGATCTTGCCTTTAGGCGGCAGCGGAGTATTGCGTCTATCTGTGTCTGTCTATCTATATCTGTGGTAAGTATGAATTTTTTTGTGAAATCGGGAAGTTTTAGTATAGGTTCGTTGGTTATCAAAGTTTTGAGTTTTTCGAATGCTTCGATATAACCTTGGTTTTTAATGTCTATCTTACTTCCCTTTTTAAGGCATTGGGTCATGGGCTTTGCTATGTTCGCATAATCCGGAATGAACTTTCGGTAAAAACCCGTCAATCCCAAGAATGCTCTAATCTCTTTAGTTTTTGTGGGAATTGGATATTTGAAATTATGGCCTTCACCTTTTCTGGGTTTGGTTTGATACCATTGGGGGTCACTATGTGCCCGAGGAACTTAGCTTCCTTTTTCAGGAACTCGCATGTGTCCAATTGCAGTTTTAAATTTGCTTCGCACAATTTTTGTAACACAAGTTGCAATGAGTTGAGATGTTCTTCCAGAGACGTGGAGAACAGAATGATATCATCTAGGTACACCAAACAATGTTTATTAAGCAGTGGTCTGAGAATGTTGTTCATACACCTCTGAAAAGTAGAGGGTGCGTTTCTCAGCCCAAACGGCATACGAACATATTCGTAATGTCCATACTTCGTTGAAAATGCTGTTTTGGAGATGGACTCTGGATGCATCTCTATTTGGTGGAAACCTTTAGCCAAATCGATTGTTGTAAAATACTGGCATCTACCCAGTTTGCCAAGAATCTCGTCAATGTTAGGTATAGGATGTCTGTCAGGAATGGTTATTTCGTTTAGTTTTCTGTAATCGACCACAGCTCTGTATTTCAATTTTCCAGAGGCGTCGACCTTTTTGGGTACAACCCATGTAGGACTGTTGTACGGGGAATTGCTTTCTCTGATTATTTTTTGTTCGACTTCTATTTCGTGGGCTTGAGGCAGTGGGTATTGTTTTGAGTATATTGGGGAATTGTGTGTCGTATTGAGGACATGTTTTGTAGTGTCTGTGAATGGCAGCGGATCGCCCTCTCTGTATTGGAGGTCTTTGAATTTGTTATTGTTTGGTCTTTATAATTTATGATTGCCTGTGCAGTGTTAAGTAGGTTTCGACCTATTAAGAGGTCGCAGTGGTCAGAAAACTTATGGAGGTAAAATTTTTGTGGAATTTTGAATATTATTGCTAGGTAAAGTAACTGCCTTGTCTATTGTTATCACGCCGTTCGATGTAAAAACGTGGCATTTCGAATTTTGGACCGGAAGTTTGAAAACATTTTTCCTAAATATGTTTATGGTTGATCCAGTATCGATCAAGCATTTATATTTTTTTCCCTTGTGGCCTATTTCTAAGTATTGGTATTGTCCGGAGCCGCTAATGGAAAATTTTCGGCAGTATCGAATTCTAAGTTATTTTGTCCATTCTCTACCAAAATTTGGTTTTGTTCGAAACAGTTCTGGTCGTTGTTAGGATTATAATAATCTTGTTGTTCGTCTGTTTGTTGATGCAAGTTTTGTTGCCAATCAAAGTCCTGATGGTCAAAGTATTGGGTCTGTATTTGGTCATTATCTGTGGTTTCCTGTAGTCTGAGTTCGTCAATGGACATCTTCGATTGATCGCTGTCCGCTGGTCTAAGTCTTTTAATCGGTAAGTTTGGTCGAAAATTTGGGTTATTATTAGTCTGGGGGAGATTAAATGGTCTGAAGTTCGGGTTAGGCATGGGTCTCATAACGGTCATGTTGCCAGTTCGATTCTGTCCTCCGAACATTGGTGTGTGTTGTGGATAGAATGTTCTTGATTGGTACTGTGGTGGATTGTAGTTTAATTGGAGTGGTTGTGAATATCTAGTCACGTTATTTATTGGGAATTGTTGGTATCTAGGCGAATACGTTGCTTGGTTATGGGGATGTCTAGGTGGATAGTTAGTTGCATTTTGTGGGTATCTTGGTAGGTTAATGGGTTGATGATGATTTAATTTCATTTTATTAAATTTAATACTCGCGTGTTCCTCATAAATACCTTCGTTCTGGGCAACGCTTACAAGGGTTCTTAAATCATGATATGCCAAAATCATGTACAAACTTGGTGGTAATTTTCTTACGAGTACCTTAATGGAATCTCTAATAGCTTCCAGATAAATAATAAGGTTGCTGTTATTACCTTCTAGGTGAAGTTTGGAAACCAGGAGTTGTCGTCGTCTCTCCGCTTCCTCGCAGAACGCTCGCAAATTTCCTCGAAAAGGGGTCTCTCGGAACTCCTCCAAAAGCTTGTAGTTGGGGGCTTGTGGCTTGAACTCCGCGATTAGTCTCTGTCTCAGGTCGGACCAGGTTTCTATGACAGGTAACCCCATAGTCGTCGTCTCCGTCGATGTTCCTCTCTATAGCGCCAAGTAGAATGCGCTGCTGACGCTCGTCGTCAGTCTGGTAGAGTGAGAGAATGAAGTCGACTCTACTGATAAGAGTGTAGAATCCCGCAGAATCGCCATCAAATTGGGGAACATCCTTCAACTGCCTTCGGGCTTCGGCCAGGTTAGCCTCGTTCAACGCTGCTCGCATTCGCGTAGGTGCAATCACTGCTGATGGTTGTGCCATTTTCTTCTTTTTTATTTTTATATAATTTTTTTTTTTTAGTCTCTTTTCGAATAAAAAGGAGTCTATTCATTTTGCTCTGATGTTTGTAACGCACAGAACCAAACATCGTAGACCCACAAAAGTTACATCTAGAATACTTAGAATCACTAGAGGAGTCGATATAGCCATGTCCGTCTGTCCGTCTGTTTTGCTGAAACTTGGTATTTAGCTTTCATTTTTACCTAGGTAGTAAATTAGTTTGAATCGGTCGGATCGGACCACTATATCATATAGCTGTCATACGAACCTAAATCGGTTTAGGCAATAACTTCCACATTTATTATCCGATCCTTTTGAAATTTGGCATGCTTGTGTTTTATATAACGATAGATAGTTGTACCAAATTTTGCACGGATCGGATCACTGTCATACGCACCTAAATCGGCTTAGGCAATAACTCCCACATTTATTATCTGATCCTGTTCAAATTTAGCACTCATATGTTTTTTATAGCAATTAATATATATACCAAATTTTGTAAGGATCGGACTTCTATATCATATAGCTGCCATACGAACCTAAATCGGTTTTAGGAATAACTCGCACATTTATTAAATGTTTTCTTCCAAACTCGGCAAACATGTTTTTTACATAATTATACGCGTTTCTGCTGAATTTTATTAAAATCGGACTACTATATCATATAGCTGTCATACAAATCGAAATCGGCCCTTTAAACTGACCAACACCGTTCATATGATTTATGGCAGAAACAACTGCGAAAAGAGTCTGTAATCTTCGGCACCCCGAAGATAACGTTGGGATTTTTTTTAGTTTGATTTTGGTTTGTTTTTTTTATATTATTTTATTATTTTAACTTTTGGAATTGTATTGTTATTGTATCTTTTATTATTGTTTTTTTTTCTTACTGTTAAAAATTTTTTTCTTTTTATGTTCACTTTAGAAATTATTTTGCTTTTGTATATTTTAATTCTTCTTACATTTAAAAAAAAATTCTTTTTTTGTTTGTCTTTACTTATTTAAAAAAAATTTTTTCTTTTATTTTCACTTTAAGAATTACTTTGCTTTTGTATATTTTCTTCTTACTGTTACAATTTTTTTTTTTTGTTTTTCTTAACTTATTTTAAAATGTTTTTGTTTTTCTTATTGATTTCACTTTCCACCTTGATTAAAGCGACCAGATTGGATTTATAACTTTAGGTAGAATTTTTTTTTTTGGCACGCGATCTTGCCACCTGGGTCTTACAGTTAACTTGTTCGGCGTAGGGAAACGGTTTTTTCGCGATATGTGAAATTATAAAATTTAATTTAGTTTTCACTCGCGGTTCTTTTATTTGGATACCCGTAAAGAGTATCCTACCGACTGCGCCAATGGAATTGTTCGTACGGTTAAAGGACGAACTTTGCAAATTATTTTACGACCCTTCACGGGGGCGGAGTCACTGTAACTCAAAATAATTCCTTTTAAATAAAACACAAGTTGAATTTAGTTTTTATTCTTTTGGCTTTATTAATTGCGACAGGAGTTGTGTTTCGATTTGATGATCACTTAAGACTGACTTACTTATTTAAAAAGATTTGATCGAAAGGGGTCGGCCACGCCAGAGCAGAGAAATATTAATTATGGATTTGTATATTTTGGTTTTGCTTATTAGATTCTATGTAGCTTGGCGGGAATTAATAATTTGCATGCAGGCGAAAAGTGAGAAGATTGGAGATAATTATGCATTTGTATATTTTGGGTTTCTTTATTAAATTTTGTGGAGCCTGGCTGTATAGCTGATCTTTGGAATTTAATAATCTGCGTGTGGGCAAGAAAAATCAAGTGCAGAGAAATAGGTCATTTGTGCATTTTAATTGAATTTGGATGTTTATTTCAAGTGCAGCTGCTCAATGTAATTAGACACTGCACCAGTTGGATATTGTTTATGTGGTAGATGTGAATACGTCACTATATACATTAATTTAAAACGTGAATATTTCTCGCGTTTTATTAATTGAAAAAAAAAATGCTCATTTAAAAATAATTATAGTTTGGTTAATTATGTACACACTATTAAATGGCATAATAGCGTTATTGCGCTGGCTACTTTTGTCGTCTTCGCTTTGTGCTTACTTTCTTGTTAAATTTTGGATTGTTGTTCGCTCTGGTATATGTAAGTAAAGCAATCGGCCCAGCTTCAGCATAAGTTACATATAATTTATATTTGTTGGTACATGCAAGCAAATGTGGCGATCCAGCCGCAGGCAATCACAGCAGCGCCAGGAACAGGGCTACTGTTCGTAGGAGACTGGTCACACTGTTTGGTAGGCTCTTAAGCGCGCCACTTCTCTGAGAAAACAACTAATACCGGGAGCTCTCCCATTTCCATTGCTACCGCAACAATCAACAGCAACTAACTCGTCAACAGCGGAACTACCGCAACATTGAACAAATAAAATAAAACCCCAAACAAGGCAATCAGCCAGCTTCAGCTTAAATGTTCATTGAAAATTAGTAGTACACTATAAAACCTTAGTGCGCTCAAAAAATACAAAATACAAATTTTGGCGAATAGACGCTAACGCGATGACCATTCGTAAATCAAACTATTTATTTGATTGCATTAGAAAAGTGTAAGAATAAAATGAGAAAACGCGAAATACGTGCCCAAATGCAAGAATGGCAAGACGAACGCTGGCTCTCACTGCAACTAATCAACGAATTCCCAAACCAACGCTCAAGAGAACCCCGCAATCAATCAGGTCAAGGAACTCACACGCGCAGAAATCGGATGACTACGGGTCACGAACTAAAGACTGCACACAATACCATGCTCTCCCTCTCCCAAGGACAACCTGACAACCATAAGCATGACAACAATTACAACGGCAACAACATCCGATCTTTGCCAGGTAATAACTGCCGCTCTTGAGTCTGCTGATTCAGCATTTGCTAAGCCCATCAGTAACGGGTAAACAGGAACAAAAAAAAAAGGGCCCGGCTGCGCAAACCGGTATGGATCGCTACATACAAATTAAGCAAAAATTTACAAAAATTACGCACAAAGGCGGGTAACCAACCAAAAATAAATCGCGTTGGTGGCACTTTCCAAAACTCCAAACGTTTTGCATATTAATCTGATTCTGAAACCAAATAGCATATCGAAACAACGGTTGGGGCGCCGAAGTATGTTAAGCCACCACCAATTTTTATCCGAGAGCAGAGTTCTAATTTTATTGTTAACAAACTTTTTACTCTCATTGGAGACAATAAAATCTATATACTGCTAAAAAAGGGAAGTATCCCTGAGACAAAGATCCAAATTCAAAATAAATCGGAACACCGTATAGTCACCAAATATCTGGACGCAACAGGGAAAACCTACTACACTTACCAGTTAAAAATCTGCGAAGGCTTACAAGTGATACTGAAAGACATTCAACCAACAGTGACGCCCAGTGAAATATTCGAGGCTCTTATAAGCTAAATCACTCTCAAACATAATAAATAAGAACAAAATTTCTCAACCCCTCTTCAAAATCGAACTCGAATCGGAAAGCAAATTGCTGCAATTCCTGCACCGCACAAGCGAAACAACCCAGTGCAATGCACAAAATGCCACGAATTTGGCCATTCAAAGTCTTACTGCACGCTGAAGTCCATCTGCGTAGTCTGTAGCGAAACTCATGCCACTGGAAACTGCCTACAAAACATGGAAGACTCATTTGTAAAAAATTCAAATTAAAACTCAGGCGCAAGAGATACCCTGCACCAATAGGGGCCTAAATCGATATTTTCTAGGGGCTATCCCATATAGTTAAACCCTAAATTATATACTTGCGATTGGTTCATAAATAACCCGATCTATGACAAAAAAGCGCAGAAATCGGATTTTTTGACCGATTAGTCCTATGGGAGCTATATGATTTAGCCATCCAATTTCATTAAAAGTTGCTTGATACTCTTAAAGCCACCTGTGGTATACAGATTTTTGGAAGTAAGACTTTTCAGCTGATAGTCGATTGCTGAGACCGTGTAACATACGACCAGGGGGTGCACTCTTGCTATGCTCGGTTATAGATGGCCGGAAATGTCGGGGTTCTTTCTAGTCTACACTACACTATACCACTACATTTTAGTTAGTGCACGACGGAATCAAAAGACTAGCATCAAAACGTAAACAAGGTTGAATATAATTAAATTGGCGCCGACACGCTCTCAAAGTTGTACTCGAATATTATCCGTCCTGAGAGTTAGCTAGGTTCTACGTTCTCTTCTGTACCTACCCTACCATGACAATGTTGATATTATTCAACTACATGTCCCTTCTTTGGTCTTGACGGTCAGAAGACCCCATTGAGTTGATCTATCGTTTCATCTTTCAATTTTCATTTAATACTTCATAATTATCTTCATTTCTTTTAAGGCCTCAAACTAATTAGGTGCGAACGGAAAATTATACAGTATATAAAATAGAGAATTTTTGTTGTTTTTTTGAGTTGATTAACTTAGACTATCCTATTTCATATCGTACAATGCCTAAAGAAAGAGGGCGAACTTTTGGTAATTTCGATATTTCTTTGCATATATATGTATATAAGTACTCACTATACTCTCTTTTTTGAATTTATTACTCATTTCAACAATCTGCGGTCCTGGGCCCAAGTGACGTAGATGTGTAGCTTACGGCAAACATTCTGCTATAAAAAAAAAAACACTACAAACATTATAATTATAATTATGAAATGGGTAGGTCTCGCGACGATCCAGAGTCTTCTGTCCTCGGATGTCGGTGGTGAGACGATTGCGTCTAGTTCAGTCTTCTTATGAAGATTATGGTGGAGGGCTTGACTTCGCCCCCTTAGTGAATTCACTAGCCTTGTGGCGTTGCAATATAATTGAAATAATAACAATAATGTTTACGGCTGAGCGCCGGAGCAAAGCAATGGTTTATTACAATACAAAACTAAGACTGAGGAGTTGACAATTATCAAAACTAAGTTTATCCTCACAACAATGCATTGCACCATCAAGACAAATCAGCAAGCCGACTCAGCATTCCTTGCAGTGTGAAGCAACACTCCCAATAGGAAGTGTCAGCTTTCCGCTGCCAGACGGTCTTTGCGCGGAGCGCTGAACCCAATTCTGGCGCGTCAGCATTGCTATGAAGCAATACATTTTCAGTTGCTAACTACTCCCCCCTCAAGTTTATGACCGTCCTCGGTCATGTTGAATGTGTCGATGGTTCGCTGTATCTCCCTGGAGGCTTGTCTTCTCCTTAACGCCAGGTAAAGGGCGAGAGAGCCAATAAAACCAACGTTTAGGAACACACCAGTCACGAACCAGAGCCTAGGTGAACCCTCAGATTCCATGTCATCCTTAAAATCTTGGATGGAGTGTAGGTTCTCGTTATTCATCCGGTGTAGCAAAGGGATGTTGAGCACAGGGTCGTGGCCGACGATGTTGAGTAATGGTGAACGCACAATGCCTGGCTGCTTGTTCAATGCTTTCCGTTGGTTTACGAACTCGGATGGTTACCGTTCGCTCGAAGGTCACCTGGTGGGTTCCCTCGACCAATATTTCTGGGCTACCATCGGTGTTAACGCGAGCTGACGCTTCGTTGATTATCACAACGCCGTCATCTACTGGAGTTACTTCTTGCAAGTAGCTGGGTTGAGTGTGGCATTGAGCAGCGCTTCCTGCATGGAGCGAGCGAGCACAAGTCTCGCGCCGAGACCGCTCGCAGAACGTGTAGTGGGTAGTATCCATGCATTCGGTGACCGCAAAGGTGTCATGCTCGCATTCGGCCAGCGTGTCCCCGTCGAGGCGTAAGATGATGTGTTGGTGAGATACAGGGTAGACGGCGACTTTCTCGCAACTGAACTTGACTCTGGGATAGGGAATTAAAATGTGAATGCTATTTTCGGACTGGAGGACCCTGATCTTGGAGGCTTCTATTAAGCTAACAATTGGGGTATCTTGTTCTACAAGAGTCTTCAAATCGGCATGGTCAAGAATCGTGGGATTTACAATGTTTGATTTGGCCAAAGTAATAGTGAGAATTAAATTTTGAGTTTCTGTAGACAGCATCCTATTTCTTGCCAGTAGTGCTTCGTACAGATGTGGGGTGTCAACCAAGTCGTTTTTACGGGCTTTGATCACCTTATTGATGGTATCAGTTAACTTGTTTATTTGTTCCTGGGTTTCGGAATTTATGGTTAGACTCTACCAGTTGAGCCTCTGTGATCCTAATCTTTAGGAGGTCTGTGGCATCGGGGGTACCCGCCACTACCTTTAAGGCCGTTCCTAGGAAATCTAGACTCCTAGCAATCCTGTGGTGTACTTTGAGGACGGACAACAAGGTTCTAAGATGGTCTGTATCGACCTTGAGTGCCTCAAGAGGTCACGCTGTTCAAAAACCAGCACATCACCATCTACGACAGGGATATAATTGGCATGCGAAAAGTCGGTGATTCGTACATTCGCTATTGCCAGGGTAATGAACATCGTGAGGGCAAACCTGGAATTTAGATACAGAGTGAAACTACAGTGCTCGGGCTTTCTTAAAGTAACCTACTAACTAACTGTATGGGGAATACCTACTTAAGGTTGTCCTTGTGGACCACCCTCCCGTTAATGAGAACAGACGTTCCCAGGTCTGCTTGCACATTTTGTTCCGTGCATAGTGGGGTCAGTTTATATCCTGTCGGGATGGGTTGCATCTTCCGATGCTGTCTTGTTGTGCCTTTACTAATATTGCCTTGATTTCCAGGCAGTGCTCGTGAGCCCTTGAGTGAACAACCTGAATTGGTCTTTCACGAGTAACTGAGTGCACGGTTTTGTTATTTTCAATCGTGGCCCTCAAGATTAGCTCTACTGTGTCGTTTGTCCTTTTGTCCAACTTCAGGCATCTGGCTATTTCTGCCAAGGTGCTGTGGAACCGTTCAACTTGGCCATTAGACGAGCTGTGAAGCGGAGGCGCATTCACAATGTCGATGACGAAGCCATTCCTGAGAATTGATGTGATTGTCTCTGAGTTGAATGCGGGCTCATTGTCACAATAAATCGTTTCAATGTTGAGAAAAAAGTTAATAATCTGCAATAGGGGGCCTGTGATGTCCACTATTGTTCTGGATATAACCGGTTGCACTACTGCAAACTTAGAGAATTTGTCAATGCACGTCAGGAACAGCCTCCTGTTGGTTGAAAATATGTCAATGTGCAACATTTCGCCAGTATAACTGGGTATGGGCGTTTCCCCGAGCTCTTGCTTCTTCGGGTGTCTGTCGTACTTTGCTTGGGTGCATACCCTACAATTAGCTACCATTTCCTTTGTCAGGCTGCTCATTTTTGGAAAATAGTAGTCTCGAAGGACTTGTTTAATATTTTCCTGCGCGGCTCTGTGAGCACGGTTGTGCTCCGCAGTGACGATTTAAAGCTGTTCGTTTTTATCGGTTATATCTAACACGACATTTTTGCAATGACGGAATTGAGTGGCAGGGAAGTGCGTAATGAGGTCGTGTTGGAAACTTGCCAGCGTAGGCAAGTCGCAATGAATGGCGTTCACGACGTCAGGATTAACGACTTTTTTTGAGGGTTTTTAGCAGGCAATTCTTGTCAGTAAAACTGATCAAGTGCGGAACAGCACTAGGTTGTGCTTGAGCGGGAAACGTGCTGCCTCCAGAATAATCTGGTTTCTGAAGCAGTTTAAAGGTTTATCTGTGGTTTCGACCGTGTAGGTCAGGGAATGCTCTGACTGAGGCTCGTTTTGTAAGGCATTAAGATTTTGCCTGGAGAGGGCATCTTCCATGAAATTTTTCCTGCCAGGTTTGTAAAAAACTTTGGCGTTGTGTTGGTCTATATAGGATTTCCACCTCTTTATCTTAGCGTTCGTGTTCCTGTCGGCAACAGCGAATGTGAGAGGTTGATGGTCGGTGAATGTATTGATTTCCCTGGAGCCGTACAGAAAGTTCTGTAGTTTACCTAGGGCCCATACAATGGCTAACAATTCCCTTTCATTTGTGGCATAATTTTGCTCAGCCGGTTTCAAGGTACATTATACCGATGCCACTTGCTGACGCATCTGTGGTGAGGTCAAAGTGCTTTTTGAAGTCGGGATACTTGAGTATGACATCCTCCGATGCCAAAATGTTACGAAGTCTTTGAAATGCGTTGCGTTGAGTCTCATTAAACTCGACACAAATCTTCTTAGACATATGCCTACTCACCGAACCGTTTTCTCCTTTCAGGATGACTGTTATCGGACGAGCTATGGCGGCAAAGTCTTTGATGAAGACTATAGTAGCTGGCTAAGCCAAGGAAAAATCTAACACTGTAGACGCTTTTGAGTTCAGGGTATTCCTGAATGCCCTTCATCTTTTCTGGATCGGACTTAGTTCCATCCTTGCTTACTATGAAGCCGAGGTACTCTACACATTCTTTGAAGAACCTAGTCTTTTCCTGGCTTACCCTCATATTCTCCTCGATTAGCCATTTCAGCACAGTATCGATGTGGCGGACATGGTCGGACTCGTTCTCTGAGAAGATTATGACGTCATCTACATAAACGTAACATATTTTCCCGATTTGCTCTCTCAGCACATCGTCTAGGGCTCTTTGAAAAATGCTGCTTGCATTTCTCAAGTCGAATAGCAGACGGCAAAATTCGTATTTGCCGCGGTTTACCGAGAACGACGTCTTCTCGCGGTCATGTTTCGCAAGGTAAATTTGGTGATACCCTGATTTTAGGTCAAGGGTTGTGAAGAATTTTGCCTTGCCAAGATTCGCTAGAATCATGGGGTAACGGTCTGGGATGGTTCGCTCGTTAAGCTTCCTAAAATTTATGACCAACCTCTTGTTCGGGTTCCCGAAGGCGTCAGTCTCCTTATTGTCCACAACCCAGGTCGGGCTGTTATAGGGTGACCTTGAAGGCCTGATAATGCCGTTTTTCAGCAATTGCTTGATTTCCTTGTTTACGAAGTCAGAAACACCCATTCTTTCTCCTTATTATTGTGTCTGTTGAGATACCAATGTTTTTTTTGGCAACTATTTTAATAATAACACACGAAGAAATTTAAGTTTAATCAATGTTTATTTTGTAACCAAAATCACGCGACCGTTTGCACACAGAATTGTAAAAAATGAATATATGCTGCACTCAGTAGAAGGCCAAGGGCAGCTATGCGAAAAATAGTGTAAAAGAAGTAACAAAAATGAGAGTTTTAGGTTTGACAATTTAAGAGGCAATTTAAGAGAGTTTGAATTTGATTTAGGCAAACAATAGAATTTAATGAATTTAATTTAATTTAAAGTCGTCACTCTTCCTAATGGCCAGCGCATGGGTGGGAGATTTTCGTCCTTTATGAGAACCACGTCATTCACCTTCAGGCGTCGATCAGGACTACGCCATTTGGCACGCTGTTGTAGAAGTGTGAGATATTCCTCACGCCAGCGATTCTAGAACTGTTGCTGTAATTGAGTTACACGCTGCCAGCCATCAAGTCGGTTATAATTGAGCCTGGTCAGATCGGGCTCAATACCAGTACCTGGAGGGGCACCAAGAAGCAAATGGGCAGGAGTCAGGACATCCAAATCAGCCGGATTTTCTGAAAGTGAAAGTAAGGGTCGAGAGTTAATCACTGCTGAGATCTGGCATACAAGGGTACGGAGCTCATCAAATGTGAGGATGCAGCAGCCAACCGAGCGATGGAAGTGATGCTTGGCAGTTTTCACAGCAGCCTCCCATAATCCACCAAAGTGAGGAGAACGAGGAGGGATAAACTGCCACTCGATGCTATCGGCGAGGCAGAGCTGATGAACCGCTTTCATATGAGGATCACTCAGCAAAAGCTTCTTCAGATCCAACAGCTCATTTTTGGCTCCGACAAAATTAGTGGCGTTGTCTGACCAAATTTGACTGGGTTTCCCGCGAGTGGCAACGAACGAGAGCGCCAATAAAAGATGCCGCTGTTAACTCGGCCTTACCTTCGGAACTTATTTCTACTAACCCTGTAGATATTGAATTTATTTGTGTAAAAATTGATTTGAATGGCATTTTCTTATTTCTAACAGTCTCCTATATTCCTCCTTCTTCAGATCTTTCTGTTTATATGTGCCATTTAAACTTTATTAAATATGTTTCAAATTTCGTAACCGACAAGGACTACCTTGTCGTTTTGGGCGATTTCAATCTCCCAGAAATATGTTGGTCCAGTACTCCTTATTCCAATTCGGTATTACCCAGTAATAGTCACGATTTTATTGATGGTATGCTTGAATTGTCACTTTCCCAGGTCAGTTTTGTCAAAAACTCTCTGAGTAGGCAATTGGATTTGATTTTTTGCTTGGATCCTTCTAATACGCTTGTATCTAGAATCGATCCTCTCTCTCTTCCTGAGGATCCTTATCATCCTTCAATTGGATTATCAATTGACTTTCCTTGTCGGAAAACTTTGTCTGCTTGTCCGTCTATTGCCTCATACAGTTTCCAAAAAACTGATTTTCGAAAACTAATTAAGCTTATTAATGACTTCGACTGGTCTAACTTGTACATGTCTAAGAATCTTGACATTTCAATAAATTTATTTTATAATGCTCTAAATTCTATTTTTACACAATGTGTTCCCATTTCCTGTCATAGTAACAATAATAGGCCTGTGTGGTATTCACCTAAGCTAATGAATTTAAAGAATGTTAAGCTTAGGTTGTTTAGAAAGTTCAAATTATCCGGGAATCCTAGTGACCTCTCCCGTTATCTTTTGGCTCGATCCCAATTTTCGGTTTATAGCACTATATGCTATAAGGCCTACCTTTCTCGCTGTAAAATTCAATTTCGCCGTAACCCCAAACAATTTTTTAATTTCGTCAATTCAAAGCGTAATACCTCTATCTTTCCTTCTTCCTTATCTTTTATGGATAAGAAAGCAAATACCGACCAGTCTATTGCTGATCTTTTTGGTAGCTTTTTCCAATCTACCTATTCGACGTCAAATTTGAATTTGGATCAGCACTATCCCTTTGACCTTCCTCGGTCAAATAATATATACCCTCCATTAATTACGGAAATTCAATTGCTAAATGAACTTAAGCTAATCAAACCTGTTTTTTCTCCGGGACCGGATGGGGTTCCTAGTTGCGTATTGAGGCATTGTGCTGAATCTCTGTGCAAGCCCATTCTTAAACTTTTTAACTTATCAATCAGTCTGTCTTCTTTCCCTGCTATTTGGAAGGAGTCTTTTATTATTCCTCTCCATAAAAAAGGTAGCAAATGTGATGCTCAAAACTATAGAGGCATATCGAAACTGTCAGCTATTCCTACGATTTTTGAGAGACTTTTAACTTCTCATCTTCAACATTTATGTAAGTCTCTAATTTCACCCTGCCAGCATGGATTTGTAAAACAAAGGTCGACAACGACTAATCTCTTAGAATTTTCTTCATTGATAATTAATGGTTTTAAAAACAAATCCCAGACTGATGTTATTTATACAGATTTTAGCAAGGCTTTTGATTCTGTTAACCATTCCTTGCTTTTATATAAACTAAACATAATAGGTTTTCCATCTAACCTTCTTGCCTGGATAAGGGATTATCTTACTTCAAGAACTCAAAGAGTTCTTTTTAAGAAATCATTATCTAACAATATAACTGTGTCGTCCGGGGTTCCTCAAGGCAGTCACCTTGGTCCCCTTTTATTTACTCTTTTTATAAATGATCTTCCATCAGTTACATCACACTCTCGTGTTTTTATGTATGCCGATGATGTTAAACTGTGTTTTTCTTACAGGGATATAGAATCTCACATTAATCTGCAAACCGATTTAAGTGCTTTTGATTCGTGGTGCCATTTCAATTTGCTAAATTTAAATGCTTCTAAGTGCAAAATTATGACCTTCTGTCGGGGCACTCCACTCTTGGCCTCCTATCATCTTAATCAAAATGCACTTCAACGTATAGACTCGATAAATGATTTAGGGATTTTACTTGATTCTAAATTAAAATTTGATAGTCACATTTTATCCACTGTCAATAAAGCCATGGGAGTTCTTGGATTTGTGAAGAGATGGTCTAAAGAATTCGATGACCCTTATACAACGAAGATTTTATATGTGGCTCTTGTTCGCCCAATTTTGGAATACGGTTCATGCGTTTGGTGCCCTCAATATAAGGTGCATCAAAATCGTATTGAGTTCAAAAAAATTTTTTGCTTTTTGCTCTCCGTGGCTTAAATTTGAATTCGGAATTGAGCCTTCCCTCGTACTCTAGTAGGCTACAACTTATAGATTTGCCGTCCCTAGTAAACCGTAGAACCCTTCTTAATACTCTTTTTATGCATAAATTAATAAACGGCATGGTTGACTCTACTGAGTTAATTAGCCGACTTAGTTTCGCAGTTCCTTTTAGACCTCTGCGGACCTTTTCTCCTTTAGTAATCTGTCCAGCCACATCTAATTATTTAATGCATGAGCCTTTTTTAAATTTATGTAGAGACTATAATAGTTTGTACCACTTAGTTTGCTCCTCCTCTAGTATGCAATCTATCAAAACTAATATATTATTGCATCTTCTTTTAAATCCTTCTGTTTCTTAGTAGAATACCTGATTGCCTAATCTATTCCTCTTCCTTCAAAAATTTATGATTTAATCAGTTTTTTCGCGAATCGTGTCACGTGACTCTGCCCCACGGTCGGTTGGGCATCTGAGCTATCGAGCTTGGTAACCCGCGCGTAAACAGGCTTCCGCTTGGTTTCGTTGGGCCACTTAATTTTATTGTTTTTTGTTTAATATATTGCCCATGAATAATCGCCTTCTTCTTCTTCTAGTTCTACATTATAATTTTCCGAATCTGAACTTGAATCAGAATCAGAATGTGAATCCAATATTTTGTCTGATGGATCATGTTTAAAATTAGACTGTATTTCCAAAAGACTTATTACTGCCTTCGAGAGTGGTTTTTTTTTCTATTTTTCCTCTCTCTTTCTTTTAAACAAATTGTTGATAATAGTGGGTCCGAGGAATCAATCGCTCTGTGGAAAATATCACTCATCGTATTGATTCGACTATTTTTCCTGGCATGTGATAGTCGGTCCCTTTTGTAAAGTTTATTTCGGGCTTCACTCGCATTTTCGCCTAGGCATCCAAGTGGAACCAACGCCGAATTATTGATTTGAAATCCGTGGACCAGTACTTTATGGATCGTTGGTGACATAGGATACCATGGATATGTTTGCATATATAATTGAAAAGTTATATCGCAAAAAGAACGAAATTGATCGGAATTTATAAAATAGTTGGACGATATTGCTATTAAAATAATGTGAAACTTTTCCAAAAGATTTTCGTTGAAGTTGGTGATCGACGAGAATTTGGTACTTGCGAAAGCTCTTCTTGCCGTATTACCATCATTGCTATTGCCGCTGCCATTCTGTTTCGGCATGCTTACTCGAAGGCCCATTTCTCTCCACATTTCCTCCTGGATATATTTTTTCCGATTACTCATTTTAACCTTGTCCTCTCCTTTTATATGCCACTTTTTTATCTCAGCTCTGTATGATACGTTTAAAACAAATTCAAAAAACCGGATCCAAGCATGTAGTGGACTTACCCCAAATTGTAAAGCTTTTACTTTTGGTGCAAAGGTTTCTGAACTAAAATTTGTAATTTTCAACATTTGTGTTGGGCTGACTCCACAGATCGGACAACATTGAGTAGATTTAGTGTCTGTTAATACGTTTATGACTTTTCCATCTATAAGTGTCCTGTGCATTTCATAGGTAACTTCTATGTCACGAGTTTCATCACATTTCTAAGTGAATGGCGTAAGATTATAAATTTGGTTATCTAACTGATTTTTTTCCATCATTATGTGGACAGCAGTTTCCTTTATCAACTCAATTTTTAGAGGCCTGCAATATCGAATAGACTGCGGTGCTCTGTTAATCCAGATATGCCGATTAAACGAATCTATAATTTGTATGGGTATGACAGAAGTTACAAATAAAGATTGATCAGAAATTGGTGTGCCAAGTGCTTCAGTTTCAAATTTCTGCTTGTACGCACTATGACCAGTTGTCCCATCAAATCCGTAGCTGCAAATTAATTTGATTTTGGAGATATCTGGAAATTGCTTGAAAACATCCGATTGCAACTTAATTAATCTTTGAGCTGTATGATCTAAGAGATTTTATAATAGTATTTGAGCAGTATTTTCCATTACTTCTATACCCTCTGGTCGGCACTGTAATTTTGCTTCGATGACTTCATTATAGGGCGGATATATGTCGCTGTTATGGCTTTTATTTAAAAGCCTGGTGCTTTAATATTGCTGTTTTGTCAGCATATTTTCCAGGAGATAAGCTAGAGCTTCATCTGG
This sequence comes from Scaptodrosophila latifasciaeformis, assembly GCA_037075145.1. Taxonomy (NCBI): domain Eukaryota; kingdom Metazoa; phylum Arthropoda; class Insecta; order Diptera; family Drosophilidae; genus Scaptodrosophila; species Scaptodrosophila latifasciaeformis. Next base: position 8,011 of record JBAMCM010000332.1, on the reverse strand, counting down.
TGAAAGAGGAGTGGGTTTTTGCCATTGTTGCATCCTCGATTCGCTTGGAAATTCTGGTGTTTTTAAAGTTTCTTTAAGAAGAAAGGCAACGTCCCTTTTGCATTCTTTTCTAGCAGAAACAGTTGCTGCATGAACCAAAAGATTTGTGTCGTGATCATTTTCACTTGCCAGATTGGATGCCAGTTTCCTTTTTAATCTTGCTCCTGCATTTTGGTAAGATAAGTTTCGGCGTCCCATTTGCTGTGGTGTCTTGGAGTTTTCGAAATCACTAGCAAGAATTGTTATCTTAGACGCCATCCACTTAGTATGTTTGGAAATAAATCGGTCTAGTTGTCTGTTACACTCGGGCAGTTTTCTTTTAATGAATAATTCAAAATTGACTATTTTTTTGTCAATCTCTTCTGTCTTTTTCGATTCCAGATTATTGTTGTTGATTGCAGAATAAACGTAATCTGAAACATAACTTATTTGCCGATTGTTATGCCTCCAAATGTCCAGGAGGTCGCTATGTTTGAACTCGAACTTGCCTATATAAAATCAAATTCTTAGAAAACGAGCAAAAATGGGCAAAAGATATTACTTTACCGTCAAAGACAATAGTTAAAGGTACAAACTGATGTTTTTAACTTTTGTCAGAAATTGTCAGAAAATTAGTTATACTCCACGAAGCACAGGGGACACGTTAGAATTTTCTATTAAAATACACATAAATTGGATGTCACACAACACAAAAACAGTACAACTACACATATATTTACTACATACGAATTAACAATCGTACTACGTGCAAAAGTAAGCAAATAATTTGGCGGGAATTGCCTTCTCTCAATCAGCTGTTTAACACTGCACCTATAAAAGCTCATAAAAAGCTTTAGTACAGCTTTCGGTCAATTTTGTTTTTGTTGTTTTTTTTTATATGATCAATTTACTTTTAGAAAATAATTGATAAAGGACGATATATTGACATAAAAATTTATGACAAAAAAAAAAAAACGAATTCTGGACCATAGTGCATTGAGGAGCTTGCGCCTGATTGTCACTATTGGTTTGTCCGTTAAGGTTATTTTTTTGACGTCTGAAGAAATGCGGGTTCCTATCCTGTCCCTGCTCTGCTCTGTTATCTCTATTGGGTTTCCCCTGGAAGCGGCTCTTGCCATTTGTCGCTGTATGCTCTCGCTTCTCCACAGCCCTTGCGTAGGAGCTTGCGAACATGCTTCTCTGTATACTTGCTTCTGCTTCTCTAGCCAAAGCCAGTGCAGATGGCAAGTATTATGGTTGGGCCGGGAAGTCCACGCTCTAAAGGACTTTTTGAGCCCTGAAATAAAAGCATGTAGGGCGTCGGCTCTGACTTCAGCGCTAAGCAGGTCACCACCCTCTTGTTCACGCGTCATTACGATCTTGTTGGTGACAAGCGTTAGCTTTTTCTGAACTTCGTCGTAGTATTGCATTAATGGTAGGTCACCCTTCCTAACCATCTCCAATCCTTGCCTCAACAGGCGTAAAGATGTCTTGTCCGAGTACGTGCAGCCTAATCTGGCCAAAATGGCATCGAAATTCAACACCATATTGTGGGATACGAGTAAGGCTGCAGCTGCGCCACGAATTTTGTTTCTTAACATGGCAACAGCTTCGTAATGAGAAGACAGAAGCCTTTTCATATGTTATTATTAGCGGTGCTTCCACCTGCAAACTCTGTACCCGAGCAGCTAGGGAATTTAAATGGGTCTGAAACTGAGATTGCTGTTGCGACAATGCCTGCCTGACAGCATTGTCGATAAGAGCTTGGATTTGGCACTATCTAACGGGTGACCTTCTTTCGTATTCGACTTTAACGCTTCTGTAGGTATGTGCCAAACTCATTGGTTATTGGTTGGCACAACACAAATGCACTGTTTCCGAGCACAATTGATCGGCTAAATATATATGGCAAGAAAAAGTATGCTATAAAATAATACGAAATCAATATCATTTTGACAATAAGTATGCAATACCTTCGAGTCTAATTTCACACGCACAACTATTGCGTGGCCAGATAAAATAAATTTTTTTTTTAAATTTCACGCGTCTCTAACTTAACTACCCTGTTAAATCAGATTCTTGAGTCCAGGTTATGTTGGGCGCCAATTATTAAATGGTCCCGCGACGATGCAGGGTCTTCTGTCCTCGGATGACGGTGGTGAGACGATTGCGTCTAGTTGAGTCTTCTTATGAAGATTATGGTGGACGGCTTGATTTCGCCCCTTAGTGAATTCACTAGCCTTGTGGCGTTGCAATATAATTGAAATTATAACAATAATGTTTACGGCTGTGCGCCGGAGCGAAGCAATGGTTTATTGACAATTATCAAAACTAAGTTTAACCTCACAACAATGCATTGGGCTATCAAGACAAATCAGCAAGCCGACTCAGCATTCCTTGCAGCGTGAAGCAACACTCCCAAAAGTGTCAGCTTTCCGCTGCCAGACGGCCTTTGCGCGGAGCGCTGAACCCAATTCTGGCGCGTCAGCATTGTTTATACAAAGCTACTTAGTTGCTATGAAGCAATACATTTTCTGTTGTTAACTTATTTTTGGATGCGCCAGTCCCAATAATAACAAAAAAATAATAATAAAACAAAAAAAAATTACTTGTTTTACTTAAAATAATATTAAAGTTTAACAATTTGGAAAATTTTTAAAAAAGGCAAAATACAATAAAAAAATGATCTGCTTGGCTATAATTTTAGTGCGTGATTGCTCAAAAGAAGAAATTAGAACTTTTGTTCAGTTATTTAGGGTAGGTCAGTGACCGTCGAAGCTGCCGTGAAAGCTTTGCGAAAAAGCTTTTGAACAAGACGATTCTGCCAAATGCTTAACTCTTAAACGTTTTTTTTTTTTTTTTGTGTTTGGGCAGACTTTTTCTGCCTTGGAATTCTTTTAATTTCCTTCTTTTTTTTTAAATTATTCTTTTAGTGGCCGGCGGACAGAATGTTGCACATATCAAAGAATAATACTACCAATGGCTTATTCCATAATTCGATCGTTGCAGTCGTTGTTTGTCTTAATATCAGAATTTCGGAGAGTCAAACAGACGTTATGATTAGCCCACCCTAAGAGGTTTAAGGGGGTGTGATAGGAGGATCATCCAATAGGTAATCGGCCGTTGGGGACTTCTCCATAACCCAATTCATCTAATTAAATGGGGTTTTAATTAACCAATCTGATAATTGTCTGTCGTCGCGCTCGGACGTGTTTATTTGTGTTCTTAAACTTAATTACTCTTTACGCTTAATTTCGCTTATTTTCTGTTTCATTTTTGAAAAGTTTTAGTGCATCGGTGCATAATCTTTGCCTTAAAATAATCAAATTAACTTTGAAATTTTTAAGTCTTTATTTTCCTGCACTCATTTCAAACAAGAAATTGTTGTTCTTGTCTGGCAAAATTTTACATTATTTGTTTCAAGCAACAACAATTTTTCGTTTCTGCTTTTGCGTACTCTCAATTGTACGCGCTCTTGCACTTTTTGCTATCTAACGGTCGCACATTTCTCACGCTCACGTTACGCTCTCGGTTTTCATTTGTCTCGCGTTTCTCTCCGGAGCCTTTCAACGCTCAGTCTTTTTTCTTTTGCACTAAGATTTTTGATCTTTGTGTTGTTTTCGTGTGGCTCTCCTGAGTCCGTTTTTGTGTTCTTAGTAAGTATTAACTTTTGGTTGTGCTTATTTTTATATCTTAAACTTTTATTTGGGTTTGATAATGTTGAAAGGTTATCAAATTATAGTAATCGATAAGTTATCGCACTACAGCACTTCTCTAGTATGTATAAGTCAGTCGACGCGTAGAACTTGTCACGATCAGTTCTCCTAATTGTAACATTAAATAAATAAACTCTGCACATTAATCCTAACAGGTTATAGGCTCCAGCACGCCCCCACTGTGCCACTCCACTAGTGCAAATTAGAGAGACAATCGTGAAATAAATCAATTTGTGAAAAAGTCAAATTGTGGAGTTTAAAGAAACCTGCGGTCGATTCGAAAGATAAGAAAGTTAAATCCGTCTGTGAAAAAGCCAGACGTTAAAAACAGTTTGTGAAAAAGACAGAGGATAAAAACAGTTTGTGAAAAAGCCAAACGAAGAAAACGAAAGGAATCATTTGTGAAATAGTGAAAAAGCCTATTCTAAGAAGTTCCCAGTTAAACAGAAAAGTCTCTCTGTGTGTATGTATGCAAGTGACGCCAAGAACCGATCGTTAAAATTCAAAGTAACATAAAAAAGTGTTGAAAAACACACGGCGCACAAGGTTGCAACGAGTAGTGTTGAAATTACATGGCATACAAGGTTGTATTTGCGAATTGTCAAAGTTGACAAATGCAACGTAAACAAAGAAAAGTAAACAAACGAAAAGTAAACAATTAGTGAACTTCGCAGAAAGCAAAATAAACATGAGTTTTGCAAACATAAAAATTGATCCCCTAGAAAGGGACAACTACGATACATGGGAAATTCAAATACAGACACTATTAATAAAGAATGACAATTGGAAATATGTGAGTGGACAATGTGTGAAACCGGTAAATGAAAGTGCTGAAAAAATTGCAGAATGGAAAAAGTGCGACGCAGGAGCCAGATCTGATTTAATATTGTCTATTGCAGCATCCGAACTAAAACGAGTTAAAAGCTGCAAATCGTCCAAAGAACTATGGGACAAATTAAAAAGCATATATCAGTCGAAGGGCCCTGCGCGTAAAGCTCATTTAATAAAATCGTTAATATTGCTAAAAATGCAGAGTGGTGACGACATGCACACACATCTACAGAGGTTCTTTGATCTTTTAGACAAGTTGAATGAAATAGATCATAAGTTTGATGATGAAACAGTGTCAATACTTTTGTTGTATAGTGTGCCCGTAGAATACGAACAGTTTCGAATCGCGATCGAAGCCCAAAATACGCTGCTTGATCCGAGTGCCTTAAAAATAAAAATGATCGAAGAATATGAGTCGCGAAATCGTAAAACTGTAGAAGACAGTGGCAGTAATGCATTGTTCACACAAAAGTCGAAAAGAAAGCAGTTCAGTGGAAAACAAGAAACCAATCGAGAAAAATTTAAGTTCGAGTGTTATAATTGTGGAAAGATTGGACATAAAGCGAGCGAATGCAGATCGAAAACAAAAGTGAAAAATCTTAAGACTGCAAATAAAGTGGAAGTATCATGCACAAAAGAAAGTAATATGCACGTAGCAATGATATCAAATAATGAAAAAGAACTATGGTGTTTAGATTCGGGGGCAACAGCCCATATGTGTTCTCAAAAAGACAAGTTTAAAAATCTCAAGCCCGAATCTCAATCTGTAAATATAAAAGTAAATAATAAAACAACTGAAATAGCTGGAAGTGAAGAAGTTTTCCTCGCAACAAATAATGTATCTGCTGCCCTGTATGAGACCCTGTATATTCCGGATCTGCGAACGAATTTAATGTCGGTATCGAAAATAACAGACCGTGGTTACGAAGTCACATTTAAGCGAAACGGTGCGGTCATCGAGGACCCCAAGACCAGACAAAAAATAGCAACAGCGTCGCGAAAATCGAACCTGTACTTTATGAACACGCCAAAACAAAGTGGATATTTTGTCGACAACGCGAACATCAAAAACGAACTCCAAGAATGGCATGAAGTGTTGGGTCATCTAAACGAGAGTGATCTAAAGACAATGATACGAGGTGAAAAAGTCCTCGGCATTAACGCAGACGTGCGCAAAGCACTACCACAATGTGAAATTTGCATTCAGGGGAAGCAAACCCAAAATCCATTTCATTCATCATCGCCGAGATCTAGAAATCTCTTGGAGCTCATACACTCGGATGTATGTGGACCAATGCGAGTACAATCGCATGGGCATTCGAGGTATTACGTTACATTTATAGACGATATGACGAAATGGTGTGAAATATATTTCCTGAAGGAAAAGAGCGAAGTTATTGAAAAATTCAAGGAGTACAAAAAGATGGTCGAGAACATGACTGGCAGAAAAATAAAAATTCTACGTACAGACAATGGAAAGGAATACGTTAACGGAGAATTCTCAAAATTCATGAAACATAACGGCATAAAACACGAATTAACTGTCGAGTATACCCCACAGCAAAACGGAGTTGCTGAACGTAAAAACCGAACCTTAGTAGACATGGCTCGGTGTATGCTCATCCAAAGTGGATTGGCAGCAAACTTCTGGGCAGAAGCCATACTCACTGCCAACCATATCAGGAATAGATGTCTTTCCCGAAGTCTAAATGGTGAAATACCCTACACGTTGTGGACAAAAAGGAGACCGAACTTAAAATATCTGCGTAAGTTTGGCTCTGGTGTATATGTTAAATAAAGCACCAAATAAAAGTAAGTTTGCCCCTAAATCACGAAGATGTATATTCGTTGGATATGCCGAACAGTCAAAGGCATACAGGCTCTGGGATCCAGTAAATAAAAGAATTCATAAAAGCCGAGACGTAAAATTTACGGAATCATTCGAGAAAAATGATCAATACGAAGAGTTTAAAAACACGGACGGAGGACATGAAATAATAGTCAATCTAAACAAGGCAATAGATGATTCAATAGTGGAGGAAAGCACCCCTCCAAAACCAAACAGGCAGCCAAATATGGAACCTATTGTCGAGACGCCGACTACTGTACAGCCGAAAAAGAGGAGGGGAAGACCCCGTAAAATATTGGAAGATGAAAACATCGGCAACCGAATATCGACAGCACCAGATCATCAAGCGAACCTAATTGAACAAGCGAACCCTGAGACCGCCGAAGAGGCGCTAACTTCTTCTGAGAAAGAAAAATGGAAGGAAGCAATGATTCAAGAGTATAAAGCTCTCATGAAAAACGAAACTTGGAAAATCGTAGATCGCCCCACTAAGGCGGAAATCATAAAAACAAAATGGGTACTGCGAACAAAACTGAACGCCGACGGATCAGTCAATAAGAAGAAGGCAAGACTGGACGCAAAGGGTTTTGCCCAAACACCAGGAACCAGTTACTCAGAAACATTCGCACCGGTGGCCCGTATATCAATACGGATGCTAGTTGCTTTGTCCGCGCAACTAGGTATGAAAATAGAACAACTTGATTTTATAAGTGCTTACCTGAATGGCGAAATCGATGAGGAAGTGTACATCGAGATACCGCAAGCATTTCACACTATACTAAATGAAAGTGAGAAGAAAATGTACGAACCAGGCAAAGTATGCAAAATACAGAAGGCGCTGTACGGATTGAAACAATCCGGCAGACAATGGTACAAGAAACTTGACAACAAACTTCAGGAATTGGGACTTCAACCGACAAACGCTGACCCCTGCGTTTATGTAAAGCGTAGCGATGAAACACTTGCGATTGTACTCTAGTAGTCCACAGTACCTTGGTTTATTGAAGAAAGAGCTGGCAAAAAGTTTTGAAATGAAAGAAATGGGTCATCTGCGATATTGTTTGGGAGTTGAGTTTGAGCAGAAAGAGAACGAGATCAGAATGCATCAGAGAAAGTACACTCGGGAAATCAGTAAACGATTTGAAACGCAAGATGCGAATCCCGTTACAACTCCTATATCAACGAGTGAAAAAATGTCCAAAGAGAAGTCGCCCAGGACTTCTGAAGAAATTGAAAGAATGAAGAACGTCCCCTATCAGAGCTTAATAGGTTCCCTCATGTACTTGGCCGTGTGTACTCGACCAGACATATCACACGCAGTAAGTTCACTTAGCCAGTTTAATTCTTGTTTTGGTCAACAGCACTGGACGGCTGCGAAAAGGGTCTTGCGTTACTGAAAGAGACATATTTGGGTACGCTGATGCCGACTGGGGCTCAAGCATCGATGATCGAAGATCATATTCTGGATACGCGTTCATTTGTGCAAACGCGGCAGTAAGCTGGGAAAGTCGCAAACAGCGCACTGTTGCTCTCTCCACGACAGAGGCAGAGTACATGGCCATCTCCGATGCAGCGAAGGAGGCCATTCACCTGAAGT
>JBAMCM010000331.1:0-163871 GCA_037075145.1 Scaptodrosophila latifasciaeformis | reverse complement strand
AAAAAATGAGGTGGTGGAAGGGGGGCGGGGGAGAAAAAAAAATAAACTTGACCAGCGTACACACATAAGGAGTCCGAATCCCAAGCTTGGTTATCCTAGCTCTTATAGTCTCTAAGATCTAGGCGTACGCGCGGACAGACGGACAGACGGACAGACGGACAGACGGACGGACATGGCTATATCAATTTCTCTAGTCACCCTGATCATATTGTGGGTAACTTTGGGGGATCTCCGACGTCTCCTTCTCTATGTTACATACATTTGCACAAACTTAATATACCCTTGTACCTTTTTAAGTACAGGGTATAATAAAAAAACGTGTTTGCCGAGTCTTGAAGAGATCAGTCAGTAAATGTGCGAGTTATTCCCCAAACCGATTTAGGTTCGTATGCCAGCTATATGATATAGTAGTCCGATCCAGCCGGTTCAAATAAGTGTACTACCTATGTAAAAAAGAAGGCTAAATACCAAGTTTCAGCAAAATAGCTTTTAAACTGACAGAGTAAATCGCATAGAAACAGACGGACAGACGGACATGGCTATATCGACTCCTCTAGTGATTCTAAGTATTCTAGATGTAACTTTTTTGGCTCTACGATGTTTGGTTCTGTGTGCTACAAACATCAGAGCAAAATGAATATACCCTTTTTTCTACGAAAGAGTATAAAAATCCCAACGTTATCTTCGGGGTGGCGAAGATTACCGACTGTTTTCGCAGTTGTTTCTGGCGTAAATCACGTGAACGGGGTTGGTCAGTTAATAGGCCGATTTCGATTTGTATGACAGCTATATGATATAGTAGTCCGATTTTAATAAAATTCAGCACAAACGCGTATAATTATGTAAAAAAACGTGTTTGCCGAGTCTTGAAGAGATCAGTCAGTAAATGTGCGAGTTATTCCCCAAACCGATTTAGGTTCGTATGCCAGCTATATGATATAGTAGTCCGAACGTTACGCAATGCTGTACATATATTAACTCCTATAAAAAACATATGCATGCCAAATTTGAAATTGATCGGATAATAAATGTGGGAGTTATTCCCTAAACCGATTTAGGTTCGTATGACAGCTATAAGATATAGTAGTCCGATCCAGCCGGTTCAAATAAGTGTACTACCTATGTAAAAAAGAAGGCTAAATACCAAGATTCAGCAAAATAGCTTTTAAACTGACAGAGTAAATCGCATAGAAACAAACGGACAGACGGACAGACACTGGCTATATCGACTCCTCTAGTGATTCTAAGTATGCTAGATGTAACTTTTGTGGGTCTACGATGTTTGGTTCTGTGCGTGACAAACATCACAGCAAAATGAATATACTCTTTTTTCTGCGAAAAGAGATTAAAATTCCCAACGTTATCTTCGAGGTGCCAAAGATTACCGACTGTTTTCGCAGTTGTTTCTGGCGTAAATCACGTGAACGGGGTTGGTCAGTTAATAGGGCCGATTTCGATTTGTATGACAGCTATATGATATAGTAGTCCGATTTTAATAAAATTCAGCACAAACGCGTATAATTATGTGATTTAGGTAGTCCGAACGTTACGCAATGCTGTACATATATTAACTCCTATAAAAAACATATGCATGCCAAATTTGAAAATGATCAGATAATAAATGTGGGAGTTATTCTCTAAACCGATTTAGGTTCGTATGACAGCTATAAGATATAGTAGTCCGATCCGGCCGGTTCAAATAAGTGTACTACCTATGTAAAAAAGAAGGCTAAATACCAAGATTCAGCAAAAAAGCTTTTAAACTGACAGAGTAAATCGCATAGAAACAGACGGACAGACGGACATGGCTATATCGACTCCTCTAGTGATTCTAAGTATTCTAGATGTAACTTTTTTGGCTCTACGATGTTTGGTTCTGTGTGCTACAAACATCAGAGCAAAATGAATATACCCTTTTTTCTACGAAAGAGTATAAAAATCCCAACGTTATCTTCGGGGTGGCGAAGATTACAGACTCTTTTCGCAGTTGTTTCTGCCGTAAATCACATGAACGGGGTTGGTCAGTTAATAGGGCCGATTTCGATTTGTATGACAGCTATATGATATAGTAGTCCGATTTTAATAAAATTCAGCACAAACGCGTATAATTATGTAAAAAACGTGTTTGCCGAGTCTTGAAGAGATCAGTCAGTAAATGTGCGAGTTATTCCCCAAACCGATTTAGGTAGTCCGAACGTTACGCAATGCTGTACATATATTAACTCCTATAAAAATACATACGCATGCCAAATTTGAAATTGATCGGATAATAAATGTGGGAGTTATTCCCTAAACCGATTTAGGTTCGTATGACAGCTATAAGATATAGTAGTCCGATCCAGCCGGTTCAAATAAGTGTACTACCTATGTAAAAAAGAAGGCTAAATACCAAGATTCAGCAAAAAAGCTTTTAAACTGACAGAGTAAATCGCATAGAAACAGACGGACAGACGGACATGGCTATATCGACTCCTCTAGTGATTCTAAGTATTCTAGATGTAACTTTTTTGGCTCTACGATGTTTGGTTCTGTGTGCTACAAACATCAGAGCAAAATGAATATACTCTTTTTTCTGCGAAAAGAGATTAAAATTCCAAAGATTACCGAATGTTTTCGCAGTTGTTTCTGCCGTAAATCACATGAACGGGGTTGGTCAGTTAATAGGGCCGATTTCGATTTGTATGACAGCTATATGATATAGTAGTCCGATTTTAATAAAATTCAGCACAAACGCGTATAATTATGTAAAAAACGTGTTTGCCGAGTCTTGAAGAGATCAGTCAGTAAATGTGCGAGTTATTCCCCAAACCGATTTAGGTAGTCCGAACGTTACGCAATGCTGTACATATATTAGGTCCTATAAAAAACATATGCATGCCAAATTTGAAAATGATCAGATAATAAACGTGGGAGTTATTCTCTAAACCGATTTAGGTTCGTATGACAGCTATAAGATATAGTAGTCCGATCCGGCCGGTTCAAATAAGTGTACTACCTATGTAAAAAAGAAGGCTAAATACCAAGATTCAGCAAAAAAGCTTTTAAACTGACAGAGTAAATCGCATAGAAACAGACGGACAGACGGACATGGCTATATCGACTCCTCTAGTGATTCTAAGTATTCTAGATGTAACTTTTTTGGCTCTACGATGTTTGGTTCTGTGTGCTACAAACATCAGAGCAAAATGAATATACTCTTTTTTCTACGAAAGAGTATAAAAATCCCAACGTTATCTTCGGGGTGGCGAAGATTACAGACTCTTTTCGCAGTTGTTTCTGCCGTAAATCACATGAACGGGGTTGGTCAGTTAATAGGGCCGATTTCGATTTGTATGACAGCTATATGATATAGTAGTCCGATTTTAATAAAATTCAGCACAAACGCGTATAATTATGTAAAAAACGTGTTTGCCGAGTCTTGAAGAGATCAGTCAGTAAATGTGCGAGTTATTCCCCAAACCGATTTAGGTTCGTATGCCAGCTATATGATATAGTAGTCCGAACGTTACGCAATGCTGTACATATATTAACTCCTATAAAAATCATACGCATGCCAAATTTGAAATTGATCGGATAATAAATGTGGGAGTTATTCCCTAAACCGATTTAGGTTCGTATGACAGCTATAAGATATAGTAGTCCGATCCAGTGTACTACGTATGTAAAAAAGAAGGCTAAATACCAAGATTCAGCAAAAAAGCTTTTAAACTGACAGAGTAAATCGCATAGAAACAGACGGACAGACGGACATGGCTATATCGACTCCTCTAGTGATTCTAAGTATTCTAGATGTAACTTTTTTGGCTCTACGATGTTTGGTTCTGTGTGCTACAAACATCAGAGCAAAATGAATATACTCTTTTTTCTGCGAAAAGAGATTAAAATTCCCAACGTTATCTTCGGGGTGCCAAAGATTACCGACTGTTTTCGCAGTTGTTTCTGCCGTAAATCACATGAACGGGGTTGGTCAGTTAATAGGGCCGATTTCGATTTGTATGACAGCTATATGATATAGTAGTCCGATTTTAATAAAATTCAGCACAAACGCGTATAATTATGTAAAAAACGTGTTTGCCGAGTCTTGAAGAGATCAGTCAGTAAATGTGCGAGTTATTCCCCAAACCGATTTAGGTTCGTATGCCAGCTATATGATATAGTAGTCCGATCCAGCCGGTTCAAATAAGTGTACTACCTATGTAAAAAAGAAGGCTAAATACCAAGTTTCAGCAAAATAGCTTTTAAACTGACAGAGTAAATCGCATAGAAACAGACGGACAGACGGACATGGCTATATCGACTCCTCTAGTGATTCTAAGTATTCTAGATGTAACTTTTTTGGCTCTACGATGTTTGGTTCTGTGTGCTACAAACATCAGATCAAAATGAATATACCCTTTTTTCTACGAAAGAGTATAAAAATCCCAACGTTATCTTGGGGATGGCGAAGATTACATACTCTTTTCGCAGTTGTTTCTGCCGTAAATCACATGAACGGGGTTGGTCAGTTAATAGGTCCGATTTCGATTTGTATGACAGCTATATGATATAGTAGTCCGATTTTAATAAAATTCAGCACAAACGCGTATAATTATGTAAAAAACGTGTTTGCCGAGTCTTGAAGAGATCAGTCAGTAAATGTGCGAGTTATTCCCCAAACCGATTTAGGTTTGTATGCCAGCTATATGATATAGTAGTCCGAACGTTACGCAATGCGGTGCATATATTAACTCCTATAAAAAACATATGCATGCCAAATTTGAAATTGATCGGATAATAAATGTGGGAGTTATTCCCTAAACCGATTTAGGTTCGTATGACAGCTATAAGATATAGTAGTCCGATCCGTCTCTATGTAAAAAAGAAGGCTAAATACCAAGATTCAGCAAAATAGCTTTTAAACTGACAGAGTAAATCGCATAGAAACAAACGGACAGACGGACAGACGGACATGGCTATATCGACTCCTCTAGTGATTCTAAGTATGCTAGATGTAACTTTTGTGGGTCTACGATGTTTGGTTCTGTGCGTGACAAACATCACAGCAAAATGAATATACTCTTTTTTCTGCGAAAAGAGATTAAAATTCCCAACGTTATCTTCGAGGTGCCAAAGATTACCGACTGTTTTCGCAGTTGTTTCTGGCGTAAATCACGTGAACGGGGTTGGTCAGTTAATAGGGCCGATTTCGATTTGTATGACAGCTATATGATATAGTAGTCCGATTTTAATAAAATTCAGCACAAACGCGTATAATTATGTAAAAAAACGTGTTTGCCGAGTCTTGAAGAGATCAGTCAGTAAATGTGCGAGTTATTCCCCAAACCGATTTAGGTTTGTATGCCAGCTATATGATATAGTAGTCCGAACGTTACGCAATGCTGTACATATATTAACTCCTATAAAAAACATATGCATGCCAAATTTGAAATTGATCGGATAATAAATGTGGGAGTTATTCCCTAAACCGATTTAGGTTCGTATGACAGCTATAAGATATAGTAGTCCGATCCAGTGTACTACCTATGTAAAAAAGAAGGCTAAATACCAAGATTCAGCAAAATAGCTTTTAAACTGACAGAGTAAATCGCATAGAAACAAACGGACAGACGGACATGGCTATATCGACTCCTCTAGTGATTCTAAGTATTCTAGATGTAACTTTTGTGGGTCTACGATGTTTGGTTCTGTGCGTGACAAACATCAGAGCAAAATGAATATACTCTTTTTTCTGCGAAAAGAGATTAAAATTCCCAACGTTATCTTCGGGGTGCCAAAGATTACCGACTGTTTTCGCAGTTGTTTCTGGCGGAAATCACGTGAACGGGGTTGGTCAGTTAATAGGGCCGATTTCGATTTGTATGACAGCTATATGATATAGTAGTCCGATTTTAATAAAATTCAGCACAAACGCGTATAATTATGTAAAAAACGTGTTTGCCGAGTCTTGAAGAGATCAGTCAGTAAATGTGCGAGTTATTCCCCAAACCGATTTAGGTTCGTATGCCAGCTATATGATATAGTAGTCCGAACGTTACGCAATGCTGTACATATATTAACTCCTATAAAAAATATATGCATGCCCTTGAGAGTTTTTGCTCTAAACACCGTTACATACGGAACTGGACCTACTCCATTTCTTGCTATATTTCTTGTTTAAATCTCTCATTCCGAAGCAGCAGACGTTTTACGTACCGACTTTTATGTCGATGATATGCTGACTATTGCTGAATGTGTCGATGAACTTAAGACAAATAAGTCTGCGGTCTCTAGCTCTGGAGATAGTTGGGTTTGAACTAGCAAAATGGTTTTCCAACCCAACTGATATATAATCATTCGATAGCACAGTCAAATCGATAATGGTACAAAAACATTAGGAATTATTAGGTTGCCTCAAGAAGATTCATGAGTCTGCGAGCGACAAAACGGAACCTACTTTCGGTCACGTCTGGATTATTTGATCCGCTCGGTTTGTTAAGTCCCTTAGTGATGAAAGGAAAAATGTTGAGCACGGAATGGGAAGCCCTAAGGCAAACACTGCTTCAAAAACCGGCATCCCTAGATATGTTCACCTTGAGCGAACATCATCGACTCAAATACATGCCTTTGCGGATGCTTCAATACTAGCTTATGGTGCTTGTGTGTATTTACTCAGCTCATCTGCGGAAGGTTACGAAGTGTCATTGTTGACCTCTAAGACCAAAGACCAAAATCGCTTCCAAGGCTTGAGTTGTGTGCAGCTCACCTTCTCGCAGAACTCTGTTATCGCATCAAGCGAAGGAACAAGGCTTCCATTGAACGCTTTGTGTTCTGGTCAGATTCGGAAATTACACTCCATTGGATTAAGTCTCATCCGTCGTAGTTGTCAATCCGATTTTTCGTTTTTTTTTTTTTCAGAAAACGGGCTATTTATAAACCATTCGCAACATAATTAAGCACAAGACAGTTTTTAGTATACGTTTTCAATAACATCCAATTTTCTTGAAATCGGATGAATATATCATATAGCTTCCATATATCTGTTGCACCAAAAAAGATATTTTCACTGAGCTTGGTAATTGGAAGTGTTTGTTGATTTTCGGGCTTTATGGTATGGTATTTTAAGGTATTTTTAAGGTCAATTACAATAATTGAAATTTTAGTTGTATTGCTATGTAGGAGCTTTAGAAAAGTTTTCGCTTGCAGATAAAGCCCTGCTTCGCCACCTTACCATAAGCTAGATTTAGAATAAAGATTTAGTTGTTTTCATAAGTTTATATCGCAAGCGTCATTTTACTGAGAATAAATCGTTGTTTTGTTTTCGCCAAATTTAAACACGTCCAATATTTCATTTATATAAATTAATATAAATTATCAGGAAGGTTTAATTGATATTAAAGCCCGTAAATAGTTTTAAGTTTAACTATATGGAATAGAGACCTAGGAAAAATCGGTAGAATATTTAGGCGCCTATAGGTACTTATTCGTAATTTTTGGCAGCATGTTTTTTATCAGCAACACTCAGTCGTTTCCTTTTGAAATGAAATCTTTCATCAAGTCGCACTTAGATTATTGAACACTGAAGCCAGCGATTTAGAAATAAAGAAACTCAAAACTACGCAAAACATCCTCAAAGCAAACATAGACAAAATAGGATGCTACGCTTGCTCTCATTAAAAAAAAAAAAAAGAGTTACCTCTCTCTTCAAAAAGAACAAAAGGCTCTTCAGCCATAATTAGGAAAATATAAAAGTAGTCTTAAGCTAAAATCCAAAAATAAAGAACATAAAAAAAAATATTTATTTTTCTCATTTGAACTTTTTATTGTTTATAGTTTTGGATCGTAAAAAGTATAAAGTTTTATGCATTTCGGAGTCAATTATTATGAAGTTTTTTTTTTTTTTTAATAGATGGCTGTGGAATGGTACAGCTTTGTGAATGTTTTCGATGATATGCTTGCTACTGCATTTCTTACCAGTGCCCGCAATTCACTAAATATGGTATATTTTGCTCTTAAACGGTATGCAGATATGGCACCTGCACCCATATTGGTAATGGAATCAGATATTAGAGATCGTCATATTGTATTGACGCCTGACATGGACACTTTAGCAGATTTACTTACTGGAAATATAAGTAGAATACATTGTATTCTCGATCAATTTCCACGGATTGGAAATAAATTGAAATTACCTAAGGAACAGCAATCAGAGCCATTTGCAAAGGTTTTCCGGGAAGACGCGGAATGTGTTGAATTATTTGGCTGCATTGAAATGGAAATTGCACATGCTCGTGAAGAACTAGGTAGATATATATCTTTTTGGCAGGGACACAGGATTTTATGGAAAACAACTGAAAATGAATTTATTAAAAATATAAAATCAAGTGGTATGACAGCTGAAGTATTTGAGCGAAGAATTGAATTCTATAGTATATTAGCAGACGATATATCTTTTGTTGATGCAATTCAACATGTATATTTTATTCTAATGAATCAGAACTATATAAAGAGCACTATACTTGATTGGATTGAAAAATGGCAAGCTTTAAATATCAAAATACTTTTAGATCATTCTGTTTCCTTAATTAGAGGTAAGATAATAAAGTATAAAAGTAATAATTTTGATATCACTAAACTAAAAAACAAAAAATGAAGCCGAACGTTAAACTCGGGCGAGGCCGAGTTCGGGGTACCCTGTTCTTGGAAGACGGAATTGAAAAATAAAAGGTGGTACCCTATTTGTGTGCCGATCCCGGTCGTCTACATTCACATAAAACCTCTGGTTTCATAATCATTTGAATGCCACAACACATTGCTCCCAATAATAATAGCACGCCATCTAGCGGACTGTTTATTCGAATTTTTAGCAATTAAGTATGGGGAACTAAAATCTTGACTCTGAAAATTTGTTTTTTGTATATCTCATATCTCAATCTAAAGAAATCCGAAATCCTAAAGCTGTAGAAATTTCAAGGCTTTGAAAAAGACCGGTGGTGGAAGAGGGGGCTGGGGGAGAAAAAAAATGAACCAGTCTCTAAGATCTAGGCGATCACACGGTCGGACGGAGAGACGGACGGACTGATCATATGGTGCGTAATTTTGGGGGTCTCCGACGTCTCCTTCTCTATGTTACATACATTTGCACAAACTAAATATGCCATTAAAGATTCCAACGTTCGGGGTGCCGAAAATTATAATTCATTTTTTTCTGCAGTAAATCATATGGACGGGGATTCGTGGTACATAGGGCCGATTTAGGTTGGTATAACAGTGCAAAGTGAAAAGAGTGTGTCGAGTTTGGAAGAGTTCAGTTAATTATTGTGTGAGCTATTGCCAAAACCGAATTAGGTTCGTATGGCAGCTATATGATATAGTAGTCCGATCCGGCCGTTTTCGACAAATGTGCCGCCTATATAAAAAGAAAGTTATATAGAAATATATAGCTATATCTAATACTTTAGTGATATTAAGTATTCGAGAGGTAACTATTGCCGAAAATAATAAATAAATTCGTTTTGCACTTTTCGAGGCATGTCCATTCGCGTTGATGATCGCAAAGAACTAACTTTTAAGAAATGGAATCCAGCATTGACAAAGCACAGAATTCTTATACCAACACATTCTGGAGAACAATTCTACTCCGCATATGCTTATATCAGCGCCTATAAGGATTTCCTAGTATAGCTCTTCATGGCGTCATGACCAAGCAAAATAATTTATTTACCATGTCCGTCTGTATGAACGCAAAAATCTCAGAAACTACAAAAGCTATAGTTATGAGATTTTGTGTGAAGAATCTATAGGACATGGGAAAGGGCAAGTTTATTTTTTTATGTTGATCCAACCGCCCCTCCCCCCGGGGAGCCATTAGTTAATATTTGAAAAATCGTAAATATCTCAAAAACTAAAAGAGCTAGGTAATCAAATTTGGTCAGTATGTTGACCTCTTGAAAATGAAAAGTTGACTGGAAAAGTTTTTCGGCAGAGCTCCCAACCCCCTCTACAATAAATTATAAATTCAGAGCACGGAATTTTTTTCAGCTTGAAGCTGACAGTATTTATTATTTCCAACCAAATATGCGCAATAAAAATATCTTTCGTTTGACACCAATATAAGTAAAATCCGACCATAGACACAGAAGTTATTAGTAAAAGTGATGATAGCCACCACCCCAATCCCTTTTTTTTGGCCAGTCACAAGCATTCATTCATTGCTTAATCTCAAATATCTCGCAAACTGTAAGAGCTAGAGCTATGAAATTTAAGTGTATAGAATCAATAGTACACGCAAAAGGGCAAGATCATTTTTTATGTTGGCCCGAAAATCATTACCACCGAGCAATCAGGGGGCGAAGACCCCCATGTTTTTTTTTTTTTTTTTTTTTTTTTTTGTGAAACTAAGGCAACTTTTCTTCGATCATTTATTTTAATTATTTTATTTCTTCATATTCTTTTTAAGCAAATTATTTAAATTTTTCAATTCTTAATTTATTCCTAAGGGGCCATGAGATCCAGATTAAAACTTCCATTCGAAACATTTACAATCATATAGTTTTTTCATAAAGTGTTCACATTCTTAATCAATTACATTTACTTTTGCGGCTAACACAAACCGGTTAATATACATACATTGCACCCAGAGTAAAATAGAAAATTTTAATACGAGCATTTCTTAACATAATTATGTACTCATAAAGGAATGGAATAAAACACTTTTCTGCGGTAAGCTTTCAGGGTAGTCAGTAAAAATAACAAAATGACAGCCATGCACGTAAAAGTCTTATATAGAATTATAAGTTAACAACTAAAAACAGATTTCGATGTATTTGAGTCAGCAACTAAGCAGTTTTACATAAACAGTACCCTAGCAAGTAAGTAGCGTCACACAATCGACTCGCCCCAAATGAGTTCAGCGCTCCGTGCTAAGAACGTCCAGCAGCGGAAATCGGACACTGCCACCTCCAGAGTGCTGCATTGCAATGCATGGAATGATGAGTCGGCGTGCCGACTATGACTTTATGGCGTGATGCATTGGAGCTAGGGTAGACTTATGCTTTGAAATATTTTTGTACTTTAGTACTGCTCCGGCTTTAGCCGTAATAATTTGTCCATCATTTATAGCATATTACGTAGAAAGGATCGGCTGATGGAAATAATTCGCAACACAGAAAAGGAGGGGTTCTATTTGTTGAGGTATTGGGCAAATTGCCTACTTAAAAAAAAAGTAAGTAAATAAAAAAATAAAAAAACAGTTCAGAACGTTAAACACGGGTGCAGCCGAGTTTTAGATACCCTGTACCTGTAGGGAGCGTAAATCAGTATTTTCTATAATTTTTTCCTAAGGGCGTTATACAATATAGAGAGATATTAAAAACTTATACCAAAAACCATCTTGTGCTTAATTTGGTTGCGATTGGTTCATAACCCGTTTTCTGAAAAAAAAACACAGAAATCGGATTTCTTGACCGATTAGCCCTATGGAAGATATATGATACAGATGTCCAATTTTATTAACATTTTGGACAGCTACTGGGCACTTTAAAATTAACATTGCTTCTTAATTTGAATAAAATATCTTTAAAAATAAAGAAATTATGACATTAAAACGATTTTTGCACTTTCGCTTTTGCTTTATGATATAGTAGACCGATCAGATCGAAACTTCACATCCTTATTGAAAACATATAAAAACTTATAACTGCCAATTTTCGTAATAATATGATAACAAACAAAAAAGTTATGACCTATAAACTTTTTACTTTTTTTGAGGTTGTTATGGTTTTATGCTTTTTATTCCGATCCTAAACCGGATATCGAAAAAATTTAATAAACTTGATCTAACCTGCAGAACAAATGATTATTAGCAACAAACCGGAACTTTCTAGGCATTACCATCTCTGAGAACGAGGTGTTCATGCAGACGGACAGACAGACAGACGGACATGGCTAGATCGATTTCTCTAGTTACCCTGATCATACTTTAGGTAACTTTGTGGGGGTCTCCGAAGTCTTCTTCTCTATGTTACACATATTTTTTACAAACTTAATATACCCTTGTACCTTGTAAGGTACAGGGTATAAAAACAAATCGCGTGCTAAAGGAGCATATCATCATAGTCGAGACGGAACACAAACATACCAAGGAAAGAAAAGTAAAGAATAGAATCGCAGTCAATCACACTAGTTGTGGTGTTTCTTCCTCTTCTATCTCCAATGTATTAGTAGCATTAGTATGAAGCCCACTCTACCATAATCACTATTTCCGGAAGTCATTAATATTGTTAGTGATCCCAAAAAAAAGAAACAGCTAACTATCCCTCCCAGACTTGCATCTGCATGACCCTCAAGAATAAATAATTTAACGGGTATTCATTTTTATATTCTTGAGACTCCAAAATAAAACTCTAACTCATTATTTAGTTTACTCAAAAAGAAACCTCGGCTGACTTCTCTGTCTTTGGATTCTGTGAGCAGAAGGTTCTCTTATTTTTAATATTGAGAGTAAATAGCTCTCTTACTTATGTATTAGGGATTGAGAGTGATAACTCAAAGGGGCGATCTTGCGAGATTTGTTTATTCTTAGTCTTTAGGTATTGGCTTCGACGGATGTTATTGTTTATGTCTGTTTTATTTGATTTTAAAAAGGAATTTAGCCTTTGCTTAATTTTGACTTAGGGTTTGAGAACCAAAAGCTACCGGCTGTCTTTGTTTAATCTTGAATTAGGGATTGAAAACCAAAAGTTACCGGCTGTCTTTGTTTAATCTTGAATTAGGGTTTGAGAACCAAAAGTTACCAGATGTCTTTGTTTATCTTATTTTCATTTGGATATTAAAAAAAAGGGTGAAGCCGATAAATGCTTATGCTTGACTTTATGTGTGGTCCACTCATGAATATGTATGGTACTATGGTACTATGGATATGTTACTTCCCCCTCCGTAAGAAATTAGCCTGTCCTCAGGCAACAAGTTTAGGATAAAGTAATGGAGGAGTGGTTTCAACTATTTCGATTTCTTCTTTAATTTCTGAGTCAATATTCAATTCTTTCATTTGGACTTGTAATGGATTGTCTTTCTTCATTATTGTTTTTTCAAATATGATTTTCTTATATGTATAGATAAAATATAAAATTAAGATGATTATTAAATTTTTTAAAATAATTAGTATTAATATTTGTAATATATAATGTGTTTCAGGTTGTTTCTTAAAAGTTTCTTTAGTTTGAATAAATGACAATGGTTCAATTTTTGTGATATTATTACTTATATAAATTGGTTGTGTAAAATCTTGTATTGTATTTGATATTGATATTTCTTCTAATTGAAAAGAACAATTTATTATTTTGATTAATTTATTTCCTTCGATAGCAACTGCGGTTTTTAGACAATTTTGGTTAGCAATTTTCTTGGGTAGATTCCAAGTTGCAATAATGTTAGGTTCAATGTAATGTAATTCATAGTTTTTTCTTATTTTAATGAAAGGACATTCTGTGTCTGTTTGATTGATTATTCCTATTATACATTTATTCTTCATTATTTCGTTTGTCTTAAGTGTATAAACTTGTTTGTTTTTAATGTAATATTCTGTATAAATGTTTTCTGCTAATATTTTTCCATCTTTATCTGGATATGGCAAAATTTTAAATATTGGTGTATTAAAGATTTCACGAGGAAATTTTGAAATTATCAGGATTTCATTTGTTACAGTCTTTAACCAAGTTGATGTTTTTACATTCAACAGCATTTCAGAATTCACATGATTTAATGTATCGTGTTGTAAAAGTTTTGGATTAAATATACCCAATCTAGTGAGCTGCATGCTCAGTTCAACATCTTCAATATACTCTGTAAAATGTTGTAGGTTAAATATAAGTAATTCTAATTTCTGTACTCTTACGCTTGTTTCTTTCATCTTGTTTGCTAATTCTATTTCTTTATTTATAGTTTCAATTACATGGTTTAAGTCATCCACCTGAATCATGTTCTGGGATAAATTGGTTATCTTATTTTCTAACTCTTCTCTGTCTTGTTGGTCTAAAGTGCCAAACAAGAATTTTCCAATAGAACCCACCACATTTATGAGTCCTCTCTTATTACGCTGAACTATTCTTATTCCGTTCATTTCCCTTTTCAGTTTTTCTTTTAAATACTTAATTTGGGGAATCGATTCAAATTCGTCTGTCTGTGTTATCAAGTTATTATGAATTTCCTTTAATTTAGTTATGTTAATTGTTAAGCAATGGTATTCGTAATTAGATGGCAAACTGATTACTCCTGTCTTAAATACTAGGTAACCGTTCTTTGCTTCAATGGGGTTAACTTCTATTTCTTGGGTTTTTGCGATACTCATCAACTGCAACATTATTATTGAAATGGTCATCAACTTAACCTGAATCATCATCCGTTGGAAGCCTGGAGTCAATATTTTCATTTTTATTAATTAGACTCTTTTCGAAGAAAAAGGAGTCTATTCACTTTGCTCTGATGTTTGTAACGCACAGAACCAAACATCGTAGACCCACAAAAGTTACATCTAGAATACTTAGAATCACTAGAGGAGTCGATATAGCCATGTCCGTCTGTCCGTCTGTCCGTCTGTACATATCAGATTTACTCCGTCAGTTTAAAAGCTATTTTGCTGAAACTTGGTATATAGCCTTCTTTTTTACCTAGGTAGTACACTAGTTTGAATCGGTCGGATCGGACCACTATATCATATAGCTGTCATACGAACCTAAATCGGTTTAGCGAATAACTCACACATTTATTATCCGATCCTGTTGAAATTTAACATGCATATGTTTTTTATAGCAGTTAATATATGTACCAAATTTTGTAAGGATCGGACGACTATATCATATAGCTGCCATACGAACCTAAATCGGTTTAGGCAATAACTTCCACATTTATTATCCGATCCTTTTGAAATTTGGCATGCGTGCGTTTTTTATAGCAATAATTATAAATACCAAATTTCGTAAGGATCGGACTACTATATCATATAGCTGCCATACGATCCTAAATCGGTTTAGGAAATAACTCGCACATTTATTGACTGATCTTTTCAAAACTCGTCTAACACGTTTTCTACATAAATATACGCGTTTGTACTCAATTTTATTAAAATCGGACTACTATATCATATAGCTGTCATACAAATCGAAATCGGCCCTATTAACTGACCAACCCCGTTCATGTGATTTACGGCAGAAACAACTTCGAAAAGAGTCTGTAATCTTCGGCACCCCGAAGATAACGTTGGGATTTTTTTCTTTTTCTTTTTGTATTTAGATCTGTGGTGTGTAATTTTTCTTCCTCTATTTTTCTCTTCGTAATGTTTATCATCAACTTGAGTTATTTCTCCTGTCTTTTTAAATGGATTTGTCAATTTTGATTTTACTAAAGGAGCTTGTCTATATCTTGTATCTATTTCATACTCTTTTCGTTTTTTATTTTTTTTTTTTTTTTCCTTGCTACTCCTCTTGGGAGCTTAGGGCCTCAGTTAGGGTCCTCCACCGGACTCTGTTCTGCGCAGTTTGTTTCGCCATGTCCCAGCTGATGTTGTGGCGGGTGAGCTCGGTCCTGATTGTACGTCGCCAGGTGCACTTGGGTCGCCCAACTCTTCTGCTTCCTTGTGGGTTCCATTCAAGTGCCATCCTGGTGATACTCCCGTGTGGTTTTCGCAGCGCGTGTCCAATCCAACTCCATTTCTTCTTCATTAGCTGCTGTTGGATCGGGACTTCGTTCGCCAAGTGCCATAGGTCATTGTTCGATATTCTGTTGGGCCAGAATATCGCACATATGATTCTAAGGCACTTGTTGATGAATGCTTGCAGCTTGAGAATCATGCTTTGCGAAGTGAGCCACGTCTCGCTACCGTACAACAGGATCGTCTTTATGCACGCGTTGAAGATCCTCAGCTTTGTTCTTCTGCTTATTTGCTGATTTCTCCAGACACGATACATCCTGCCGAATGCCGATCGTGCTTTCATGAGTCGGCTCTCTACATCTTCATCCACCCCACCATTGTTGGTGATGATGGTACCAAGGTAAGGGAACTTGTCGACGAATTCGACTATGTTCCCATTGATGGAGATGGTTCCTTGGTTGACGTGGTTGAAGCGCATCGCTTTCGTTTTGGATGCGTTTATTTCGAGGCCGACTCTGCTGGCGATCCTGGAGAGGTCATTTGCTTTGGCTTGGATATCACTGAGCTTATGAGAAATGAGGCAGATGTCGTCCGCGTAATCCAGGTCCTCTAGGTGTTGTGTGAGGTTCCACATGATTCCGCGTCTGACTGTACAGACTTCTCTCATGATCTCGTCTACTACCAGATTGAAGAGTAAGGGTGACAGGGGGCAGCCTTGCTTAACGCCAGTTTTCGTCTGGAAAGGGGCACTGATTTTTCCTTTGTGCAGTACCGACAATTCTGCGTTTTCGTACATTGCTTTGATTATTGCAATGATGTTGTCTGGGACTCCTTTCCTCGCGAGTGCCTGCCATATCGCTTCCCTCTTCACTGTGTCGAACGCCTTCTTGAAATCGATGAACAGGAGGTACAACGGCGAGCGCCATTCCGCAGCTTGCTCGGTTATTGCGCGAAGTGTGTTTGCTTGGTCTACGCAACTCCTCTGCGGTCTGAAGCCTGCCTGTTCATCTCGGAGTGTTGGTTCGATTTTTTCCTGTAGTCGCTCATTCAACAGGGTTGCTAGGATTTTGTAGCTGGTGTTGAGAAGTGTTATCCCTCGCCAGTTGTTGCAATCACTGAGGTCCCCTTTCTTTGGGAGTTTGATGATGATTCCGCGTTTCCAGACGTCTGGTATCACCTTGGCCTCCCAAATTCGGTTGAGATGCGGAAGAAGTGTTTCGGCCAATAGGTGTGCATCAATCCGGAGGAGTTCAGCAGGGATGCCGTCTTCTCCAGCTGCTTTATTGCACTTTAATCTCCTAATTGCGTGTGCGATTTCTCTCGTGGATGGGGCTGAGTGCGAAAATCTCAAGTTTCTGTTCGCTACTGCCGGCAACGTCCAGAATTGTCGGTCTTCCCTATTTTCGTCTTCTATGACTGTGTGACAAATTTCTTGGAAGTGCTGTTGCCATCTTTGGAGTTGTGCATCATCATCAGATAGGAGGTTTCCGTTTTTGTCTCTGATTGGTCGGTCTTGCTGTTGGGGGCTCCCTGTTAGCTTGGCAATAGTCTGATATAGGCCACGTATGTTGTTGTCCTGGGCTGCGCTTTCTGCGTTGGCTGCAAGCTTATCAGTTATTGCCCTTTTGTCAGCTCTTGCGGATTTCTTTACCAGCTTGCAAAGTAAACGATGTTCGTCGTTAACTTGACTATTCTGCTGGGCCATGGTCTTGAGATTGTTTCTTCTGTTTATTAGTTCCCAAGTCCTTTCCGAGATCCAATTGGAGCGACGTCGCTGTTGGGTTCCAATGACTTCTTCCGCTATCTGTCTCAGTGTGGAGCATGTGTGTTCCCAAGGGAGTACTTCTTGCGTGGTTATCTGATTTTGCAATCTTGACGTCATTCTGGCCGATATGGTGGGATCATGAAGTCTGTATAGGTTGAAGCGGGGCGGTCGTGTTGTGCTTCCTCTGTTGGTGACCGCGGCGTGATGTCTCTTCAATTTGATTTGAATTGTTCCGACTATTAGCTCGTGGTCACTGTCGATGGACGCGCCTCGCTTGTTTCTTACATCCCTCAGTGATCGTCTCCATTTCTTGCTTATGCATATGTGATCTATCTGGTTTCTGGTGCGCCCATTTGGAGAAGTCCAGGTGTATTTGTGGATTTCTTTATGTGGGAACACCGAGCCACCGATCACTAGTTGAAATGTTTGGCATAAGCCTATCAGTCTGTCGCCATTGTTGTTTCTTGTACCAGAGCCATGCTTGCCCATGAGAGTATCAAGCCCGGTGTTGTTTGGGCCTATCTTGGCATTGAAGTCTCCCATTAGAATTTTTATGTCGCCTCTGTTGGTGTTGTCCAGGGTGGTGGTGAGAGTGGCGTAGAATTCGTCTTTATCGTCGGCTTGTGCGTCTTCCGTTGGAGCGTAGCATTGCACGATGGTGATAGGTCGCGCTTTGCTACTGAATCTTGCGGTGATGATTCTGTCAGAT
Organism: Scaptodrosophila latifasciaeformis; assembly: GCA_037075145.1. Lineage (NCBI taxonomy): Eukaryota > Metazoa > Arthropoda > Insecta > Diptera > Drosophilidae > Scaptodrosophila > Scaptodrosophila latifasciaeformis. The sequence goes on along the minus strand of JBAMCM010000331.1, from coordinate 145,775 downwards.
ATTGGTTTCCAGGAGAGGAGTGTCTTCTTAATCTTGTTGTCTATGAAGATGCCTACTCCATATCTGCCTCCAGTGCTGTTCCCGCTGTGAAGTACCAGATTGCCGTTTGACGTTGTTGTTGTTCCAGAGTCTCGCCATCTCGTCTCACTGATGCCAGCTATCATGATCATTAGCTTGTCCATTTCTCTTTCAAATTGCGCTAATCTCGATGGTTGCATAAGGGTCCTTACGTTCCATTGTCCAATTCGAGTCCGTTTTGACATGCTGATGTTCGTCGTCGGTTGTGGGGGGGTTGTTGTTGTTTTCCTTATTTGTGAAGTTTCAGTAATCGATATTTTTCAGCTGATTGGGTGATTGGCCCGATGCAGCCTATCCCAGAGGTGGGGATGCCACCATAGCGCCATCTGGGAGTGGCGGCCAAAACTTTTCGAGGTCTCTATTTCTGCTAGAGGAATAGTAGAATAGCGGAAATAGTCGAAAAGGTGCCAGAAAGAGCCGTTTCTTTCAAGGCCTTTCGTGGGAATCGAACCCACGACCGCCCGCTTGTTAGCTCAGTGTTCTACCCACTGAGCCACTGCGGGCTCTTTCGTTTTTTATTAAGCTGTTCTATTTTCTTTATTTTATTTTCTTGTGTATCGTAATCAGGGGTTCCGGCAAAGATAAAAATATCTGCAGGTGTTCTTCCTGTTGTGTTATGTTTGGTTTTATGATTGTAAATATAAAGGATTGTTTCAAAAGGGATTAATTTATTTTCTGGGTTTGATTCGTTATTTATAATTCTAAGCTTTTCATTTACTGTCTTATGGAATCTTTCTATGTCTGATACTCCGTTTTTGCTTGTAGTTATATTAATTTTTACATTTTCTGATTCCAGCCATAGCTGCAATGCCACGCACATGAATGCTGAATCTTTATCGGCCTTAATTTCTACAGGTTTTCCCATCTCATTAAATATTCGAAGCAGTGCTCGCTTGGCTTCTAACCAATCTCGGCTACTGACCTCAATTAATAGGGCATATTTGGAATATATGTCGATGCATGACAAGAACTGTTTGTTATTTATTAAATAAAAATCTATTACATATTTTTCTCGGGGATTAAATACTTCTGGTGTTATTTCAAAAGGTAATTTAGTGTCTCTGTGTTCCGTTTTAGATATATTACAAACTTCACACTCATTTACAATGTTCTGAATCAATTTTTGATAATTTGGATAGTAGAATTTTTCTCTAAAGATCTTAATAAGTTTTTCTAATCCTGGATGTAACAATTCCTTATGTGTTTTAATAATGAATTCCTTAAATTCTGCGTATGTTTGCATATCATTTAATTTTGAACTAGTTTTCATTATTTTGGTCAAGTTATTTGGATTATTTATACTTAAGAAGGCATTTTGGAAAATAAAGTAATCTGTGTCGATTGGAAAGTAAATTACGCTTTTCTTTGTGGAAAGATATTCTTTAATTAGCTCTCTGGCTAAAGCGTCTGTCATTTCTTTGTAAGTTATTATTATTCTGTGTTTATGAAAGTAATTTTTTGTTTCGACTTTATCTACATCTCCTTTAATGAACTCTATTTGTCGGTTATAATAATTAAAGGGTCTTTCTGTGATTGGGATATAATTTTGATTATCGTCTTGTCCACTATGGACTGTTGCTCCTGTTACGGTTGAATTTTCTTCGACATCATGTCTACCGAAAAAGTTTTCTTCTAATTGAATTCTTGATAAGGCATCTGCCACATGGTTTTCTTTTCCTGGTAAATTTTTAATTTTGTAATCAAATTCGTTTAATTTGATTTTCCATCTCTGTAATTTCATGTTTGGTTCTTTTATATTATCTAGCCATACCAATGGCCTGTGATCTGTGAAGATTTCAAACTTTCTTCCGAAAAGATACGATCTGAAATATTTTGTTGCCCATACAATGGCCAACAATTCTTTTTCGATTTCGGAGTATCTTATGATTCTGGGAAAGAACCGCGCCAAGGGATACGTTACTAGCATCCGTTGTAAGCACAAAAGTCTTTTCAAAATCAGGATGTGTTAGAATAGGGTCTGAGGTTAACAGTAATTTTAACTTCTCAAAAGCGGAAATATATTCCTCATTTTTTATGTTGATCTCTGCTCCTTTTTTTAGACACAGAGTCATAGGTTTGACAATCTTTGCAAAATTGGGTATGAATTTTCTATAGAATCCACACAATCCAAGAAATGATTTCACCTGTTTTACCGTTTTTGGTATAGGGAATCTATTTATTGCTTTTAATTTTTCTGGGTTTGGTTTAATACCATTAGTTGTGATAATGTGCCCAAGAAACTCAGTGTCTTTTCTCATGAATTCACATTTGTCTAATTGTAATTTTAGATTTGCCGCTCTTAGTTTCTTAAAAACCCTTTTGATAGATGATATATGTTCATCCAATGAAGTGGAGTAAACAATGATATCATCTAAATAGACCAAACAATCCTTGTAGATTAAATCTTCCAAGAGATTGTTCATGCAACGCTGAAAAGTTGCTGGCGCATTCTTAAGACCAAAGAGCATACGAGTATATTCGTAATGTCCATGTTTAGTCGAAAATGCTGTCTTGGGTATTGATTCAGAATCCATCTGAATCTGATGAAAACCTTTGGCTAAATCTATGGTTGTGAAATACTGACATTTTCCCAGTTTGTCCAATATCTCGTCCATAATTGGAATTGGGTATTTGTCATCAATATTTATCTCATTGAGACCTCGATAGTCTACGACTATTCGAAATTTTTTCTTTCCAGATGCATCACTTTTCTTTGGTACAATCCAAATAGGTGAACAATAAGGAGATTTAGATTTTCGAATGATGCCCTGCTTTAGCATTTCATTCATTTGTTTGTTTACTTCCTCGTCAAAAGCTTGAGGATACTTATATGGTTTTTTGTAAATTGGGTCTTCATGTTTTGTTAATATAACGTGTTTCTCAGCACTTGTGAAAGTCAAATTTTCACCTTCAAAATACTGTAAATCACTAAAACTCATTTAATAACCTCTGTAATCTTTCCTTTTCTTCTAGATTAAGATGTTCTACTCTAAATTCATTTGTTTCATTCAATTCACTGGTTATTACAAAATTAAAGGATTCGTCCTTTGTTGCGTTGGGTGGTTTCGTTAAGTCTATTTCTTCCTCTTCGTCTATATTTTCTTTATAGCTAAGTCTCATAGGAAATGAGATTCCATTTAATGTTACTGATTTATTTCTGCAATTTATTTCTGCCTTACATGATTCTAAATATTCTCTTCCAATTAGCATATCGTAGTTTTTTGAGAATTTATGTATGTAAAACTGTTGATTGGTTGGACAAAGTTTACTAGGTGCAAAAGATATTATATTTAGTTTTCAATGGTTTTTATTTTTAGGAAATTTAAAAATATTTTTTCTTATTAAATTAATAGATGAGCCTGTATCTATTATACATCTCAAATTGCAATTATTCAAAATTATTCTGATATAGGAGTTTCTAAGGGGTTTTCCTGATCTGAATCTTCCTGTTCCGAGGCTGTTTGATGAAAATTTTCTGTATCCATCTTGTAATGGCCACTTGAACTCTCTCGCTGTCTTTTGACAGGTGGATTAGGAGATTGATATGTTTTTTGATGCATTTGATAATTCATGGGATTTTCCTTTCTACCCTGATCTAACTTTTGTTGATACTCAGCTTGCAATTGCTGCGAATTCTCATGCTGCTGGTTATAATTATAATTTTTCTTTTTGTAATTTTCATTTTTCTTATACTGTTGATAATTTCCCTCACTCTCGTGTTTTTGTTTAGATTGGTTTGAATTACTCTGATATTTGTTTTCATAAAGTTTCTCTTGTTGAGCTATCTGTTTCAATTTTGAAATTGTGGATATATCATATCTGGCTAAGGTCATGAATATTCTATCTGGTAATTTTTTTGTGATTACTTCTTTAATGGTGTTATTCATGGTGTTAGTGTAAAAAATACTATTCTGACGGTTATTTTCCAACATTAATTTGTTAGATATTAAATAAGATTTGTATTCAAGTTCTTCAACGAACTTACGGACACTTCCAGAAAAGTTGGTGTTGTAGAGTCTCCTGATTAGTTCTTCGTAGGTGGTTTGGGTTTTATATTCATCTATTAGGGCTTTCTTCAACTCATTCCAGTTATTTGCTGATGACAACTGTGACACACGCTGGGCCGGTCCGGTGATCTGCATCTCCACGGCTCCAAACATAATACTGTGCTGTCTTATATCGTTGGTTAGATAGAGAGACATTATATAGTCCACTCGTCTTACGAATGGGCTAAGTGCCTCTGTAGTCCCAGTGAACTCCGGAACCTGACGAAGTTGTCCAAGGGCTTGATTCAATTGCCCCTCAGACAACATTAATTCTTGTTGTATTGGATTACCGTTTGGTGGTGTTGACATTTTGGTATTTATTAGTTTTGGTTGGTTTGATTAATTTGTTTCGTTGATTTTAATTTATTTTATGAAATTTGTTGGTCTTGATTGAATTTGTATCGTTGATTTTAATTCAATTTGCTTTAGTATACTGCACCGTAAACTGGTGTATTAATAAGTATACATTCACAAAGTTCACAAACAATTTTGCACTCCAACTAATTTTGGCTTATCTTTTAGTTAGTACGTCACACCGGCGTCTGGTGTATTGGCGTAAAAACAATTTTTTCTTCACAAACAATTTTGCATTTCCAAATAGTTTTGGCTTATTTTGATTTCATACATCACACCGGTGTCTAGTGTATTGATGTAAATTCACAAAATTTTTTCTTTTTTCAAACAACCGTGAACACTCACACGATAGTTCTTTTGCGGATTGGCAATTTTTGAAAACAGTAAAAATCGAAGCGTATCTCAAATTTTCAGGTTCACACACGATTTGATCTAGGCTTTTAAGGTCCCTTAGTGATCGTATACTTAAGCTTTCTTGCCAATCCTACCGACTGCGCCAATGAAATATTTTGATAATAAATTATGTAAAAAAAATACACTTTATTATCTCCATAAGTGGAGAGATATTCTATAAGTTTCTTATATCAAATTTAACTTAGATATTTAGGTCATTATTCTTGAGACTCCAAAATAAAACTCAAACTCATTATTTAGTTTACTCAAAAAGAAACCTCGGATGACTTCTCTGTCTTTGGATTCTGTGAGCAGAAGGTTCTCTTATTTTTAATATTGAGAGTAAATAGCTCTCTTACTTATGTATTAGGGATTGAGAGTGATAACTCAAAGGGGCGATCTTGCGAGATTAGTTTATTCTTAGTCTTTAGGTATTGGCTTCGACGGATGTTATTGTTTATGTCTGTTTTATTTGATTTTAAAAAGGAATTTAGCCTTTGCTTAATTTTGACTTAGGGTTTGAGAACCAAAAGCTACCGGATGTCTTTGTTTAATCTTGAATTAGGGATTGAAAACCAAAAGTTACCGGCTGTCTTTGTTTAATCTTGAATTAGGGTTTGAGAACCAAAAGTTACCAGATGTCTTTGTTTATCTTATTTTCATTTGGATATAAAAAAAAAAAAAAAAAAAAAAAAAAAAAAAAAAAAAAAACCAACAAAACAAAAAAAAAAACCCCATATTTAAATCACATGAACGGGGTTGGTCAGTTAATAGTGCCGATTTCGATTTGTATGACAGCTATATGATATAGTAGTCCGATTTTAATAAAATTCAGCACAAACGTGTATAATTATGTAAAAAAGTGTTTGCCGAGTCTTGAAGAGATCAGCCAATAAATGTGCGAGTTATTCCCAAAACAGATTTAGATTCGTATGCCAGCTATATGATATAGTAGTCCGAACGTTACGCAATGCTGTACATATATTAACTCCTATAAAAAACATATGCATGCCAAATTTGAAAATGATCGGATAATAAACGTGGGAGTTATTCGCTAAACCGATTTAGGTTCGTATGACAGCTATAAGATATTGTCATCCGATTCGGGCAAAATTTGGTACAATTATCTATCGTTATATAAAACGCACGCGTGCCTAATTTGAAAAGGATCGGATAATAAATGTGTTATTGCCTAAACCGATTTAGGTTCGTATGGCAGCTATATGATATAGTGGTCCGATCCGACCGATTCAAACTAGTGTACTACCTAGGTAAAAAGGAAGGCTAAATACCAAGTTTCAGCAAAATAGCTTTTAAGACTGACGGAGTAAATCGCATATGAACAGACGGACAGACGGTCAGACGGACAGACGGACATGGCTATATCGACTCCTCTAGTGATTCTAAGTATTCTAGATGTAACTTTTGTGGGCCTATGATGTTTGGTTCTATGCGTTACAAACATCAGAGCAAAATGAATATACTCTTTTTTCTGCGAAAAGATTATAATGAACACAATAACTTGCGATTTATGCAATGGTACATTTGCTATTAGTGGCTTTGTGCACTATGCCATGTGCAAAAAATACAACATTTTAGCCAAAAATGCCTATATCAAACGTTTGGTTGAGAAAGGCACCTCTAAACATTATCCGATCGGGCTAAAACTATACAAATTTAAGTTTTACACAAAAACGAACAATTTGAGACCATGAGACCCTGATATTTCGCACTTTCGAAAATAAGCCGAACCCTAATGGAGCTATTAAATTTAATTTAAAATTATTTGGCTATTATATAAAAAGCGCTGAAAATTATGATATGCAAACTGCCTTAAAACATTTTGTAACGCATTTCAGTAGTCTTTGTAATATTGAAAATATAGATAAAGTTCTAACCGCAATGGTGGAAAATCTCGCTTTGATCGCAAGTGAGTTTCAGAAGAAAGATAGTGGCTGGACCATCGAGAAGTTTAAGTACTTCGAAACCACAATTTGTAAACTGGAAAACATCCCAGCTTCAGCATATTGCGCTTTGCCATCACACATTCAAGCGAAGAACGCAACCACAAACGTCCACAACAGTGATATCTACTGTTTCAAGTGGTCAGTGCTCTCGGCGATCGCAGTTAAAAAGTGTCCTCGAATGACAAGGATAGAATTAAGGAAACTTACAAGGACAAGTTTTTACAATGTTTTGGCTATTGATTCTTCAGTAATAACATCCAAGGAAAAACATTAAGGTTCGATGACATTGCTTTTCACAAAAGGAATAAAGCAATTTGAAAAATTGAATCCAGGAATAAGTGTCAATATTTACACGCTAGAAAGAAGCTTAGATGGCCAACATAAAGTGGTTGGTCCTACTAGAAGAGCCGATACTATAAGACCATTCCACATAAACATGCTCACAATTTATAATGCGAGTAGTGGCCTGTATCATTTTGTTTTGATAAGGGATTTAAAACGCCTTACTAAGCTTCATTTTACAAGGAGTAACAACAAAAATTGAATATTTTGTGATAATTGTCAACATTATTACACAAGTGACAATAAAACTCACAGCGAAAAGGAATGTGGAAAGGTCACTGCCAATTACCCCAAGCCAGGAACGACAACGCGTTTTACGAGTGCACACAAAAACTTTCACCCCCCGTAACTATATATGCGGATATTGAAGCACTCCTGGAGAAATATCACCACCCAGTGAACGATCCAAATACTCCGAGTTTTACAAGAGCTCAAAAACATAGAGCATGTGCGGTTTTCTTTTATGTAGTACATAAATATAGACCTTCACAGAATAAAATGTGGACATATGAAGGTAAGTCTACATTTAAAATTTTAAAGTATTATATAGTTATTTTAATTATATTTTTCTCATTTCAGGAGAGGATTGTATGAAAGAGTTCTGCAAAGAGTTGGAAAACACATGTCATAAACTATATGATATGTATTGGTGTAGACCTCATACCGCATTAACTGCAACTCAACAGCAAGAGCAGGAAAATGGACGATGCTACGCTTGTGAAGTTTTTATAAATGAAAACGAAGGAAGGGAGAAGTATTTCAATCCATTTTCTGGTTTTTATATGGGACCAATACACAGTAAGTGTAAAGATAGTTTTAAGTTAAAATATCCCTTTTTCCCAATAGTATTTCATAATTTATGTAGATATGATATACATTTATTTATAAGTGAATTAGGAAATGATTTAAAAGCAGTTCCATGTAATAAAGAGTTATATATAACTTTAACAAAAACAATTATTGAAAACCATAGATCTAAGTTTAATATAGTTTTCATAGATTCTAATAGATTTTTAAATTCAAGTTTAGAAAAGTTAGCTAGTTATTTAAATAAGGACCAGTTTAAGTTGCTTGGACGTATTTATAAAAATGATAAGTTTGACTTAATGTGTAGGAAGGGAGTTTTCCCTTACGATTATTTAGATTCCTTAGAAAAATTAAATGAGTGCACACTGCCTCCTATTGAGTATTTTTATAACTCATTAACAGAAGAGGAATGCAGTGTGCAAGATTTTAATTTTGCTCAAACAGTTTGGAGTGTCTTTGAGTGCGAGACCTTGCGCGACTACCTTCTTTTGTATTTAAGGGCTGATGTGCTAATTTTAGCTGACGTATTTGAGAATTTCAGGCATATTTGTTTGACAATTTATTCATTAGATCCAATAAATTATGTAACAGCTCCTTCATTACAATTTTTTAAAAGTTGGTATTCAGGGCGGGTTAGTTCAATGCACTCAAAGACTAGCCCAACCGAACAATGAGTATTTAACAAATTATGACTCTACACAAGAAAATGTTTTTCTATCATACATTGATGCAAACAACCTTTATGGTTGGGCTATGAGTCAGAACCTTCCAATTTCCGATTTTAAATTTTTCAGTCAAAATCAAATAAACGAAATTCAGTTTGAGTCAGTTAATGCTGACAACGATGATGGGTATATTTTAGAAGTTGACCTAGACTATCCAAGTAGCATCCATGATCAACATAATTGTCTTCCATTTTGTCCTGAAAATAAAATACCACCTGGGGGAAAACAAATAAAACTAATAGCAGACTTGGAAAATAAAAAAAATATGTTATTCATTTAAAACAATTGCAATTAGCAATTCAACAGGGGTTGATTTTAAAAAAATTCACCGAGTTTTAACTTTCAAACAGGAATTTTGGTTAAAACCATATATTATTTTAAATACAAATTGCAGAAAAAATAATTTTTACAATATAATAAAAAATAATCCGCATCGCTTTGATACATCAAATTACGATTCGAGCAATAGATTTCAAATTTTACCTGCGAACAACAAAGAAATAGGCTTAATGAAAGATGAAAATGGTGGTAAAATTATGAAGTCATTTGCAGGTATCAAAGCAAAAGCCTATTCATATATTGTTGAAGGTGAGGGTGAAACAAAAAAAAATAAAAGGAGTAAAAAAATCGGTAATAAAAAAGTTGACTCATGAGAATTATATCGATTGTATACGAAATAGGAAAACATTTTATGGTGAACAAAGAGTCATTAGAAGTAGAAATCATACACTGTATACTGAAATAGTTAATAAAGTTAGTTTAAATTATAAAGATGATAAGGGATTTATAGAAGAAAATGGGATTAGTACTCTAGCTTGGGGGCATTATAAAATAAGGCCAAATAATGTATTATAACTCAACAATTTTAAATAATCTTAATATTGTATATTTTATTTATATATTGATATTTTACACTTATATATTTTAAGCATGTAATTGAAGAATAAAATAAAAAACTGAAATATTTATTAAATTGATTTAACAGATTTTTATTTACATATTGATATTGGAATAATAATAATTTTATGATCATTCAATCAATAAAAGCATCATTTTTGTGAGCATTTCTCCTGATCTCGTTTCTTAGCACAATTATTCTCAGTATGTGTATCGCTGCCACAATAATTACAATAAAGAAGCTTGGTATATGAAACCTTGCTTGACTCCGCTGCATTTTTTTTTTTTTATAATACTTTTTATCTTATCCATTATCTGAGTTATTCAACGCTTCGCTCCTGTATTAACACTACTTCTTATTTCAGTAATTTATCCAAGAATTATGAGTGCTGTCAAATCCTAACCACTTTACGTATAGATTGTTTCCCCTTCTCTTGATTATCTTTTCAACCAAAAATGCATTTTTATCTTTAACCTTTTGAAGTTCAGGTTCATAAAAAGACCCTTCGATTATTTAATTTTTATAATCTTTTATGATGTATGTAACAGGTGAAGTCATTTTGATTTTATGTATTTTAAATATCTCTGTAGTCCAATTGGGCTCATATCCTTTTACAAATACGCCTTTATGCTTACTAATTCTTATTGAATCTCCTACATAAATTTTATGACGGGGATATACCTTTGGTATGTTATAAAACGTTCTCAAAATAAACCTTGCATTTTTCTTTGTCACCTCATTTGGTTTCATTTTAATTGTTATGTTAAGAGCAGAACTCAAAATCATAATTTGTTTTCGAAAACAAAAGCAAAAGTCATTGGCAATTGTCTGTCGTCGCGCACTATGCTATAAGATCTACATTTCTCGCTGTAAAATTAAACAAACAAACCATTTTTTAATTTCGTCAATTTAAAGCGTAATACCTTCTTTTTTCCGTCTTCCTTATCTTTTATGGATAAGAAAGCAAATACTGACCAATCTACTTATTCGACGCCAAATTTTAATTCGGATCGGCACTATCCCTTTGACCTTCCTCGGTTAAATAATATATACTCTCCTTTAATTACGGAAATTCAGTTGCTTAATGAACTTAAGCTAATCAAACCAGTTTTTTCCAAGGGACCGGATGGGGTCCCCAGCTGCGTATTAAGGCATTGTGCTGAATCTCTGTGCAAGCCCATTCTTAAACTTTTTAACTTATCAATCAGTCTCTCTTCTTTCCCTGTTATTTGGAAGGAGTCTTTTATTATTCCTCTCCATAAAAAAGGTATCAAATCTGATGCTCAAAACTATAGAGGCATATCGAAACTGTCAGCTATTCCTAAGATTTTTAAGAGCCTTTTAACTTCTCATCTTCAACATTTATGTAAGTCTCTAATTTCACCCTGCCAGCATGGATTTGTAAAACAAAGGTCGACCACGACTAATCTCTTAGAATTTTCCTCATTGGTAATTAAAGGTTTTAAAAACAAATCCCAGACTGATGTTATTTACACAGATTTTAGCAAGGCTTTTGATTCAGTTAACCATTCCTTGCTTTTATATAAACTGAACATAATAGGTTTTCCATCGAACCTTGTTGCCTGGATAAGGGACTATCTTACTTCAAGAACTCAAAGAGTTCTTTTTAAGAAATCATTATCTAATAGTATAACTGTGTCGTCCGGGGTTCCTCAAGGCAGTCCCCTTGGTCCCCTTTTATTTACTCTTTTTATAAATGATCTTCCATCAGTCATATCACACTCTAGTGTTTTTATGTATGCCGATGACGTTAAATTGTGTTTTTCTTACAGGGATATGGAAGTTCACATAAATCTGCAAACTGATTTAAGTGCTTTTGATTCGTGGTGCCATTTCAATTTGCTAAATTTAAATGCTGTTGGGGCACTCCACTCTTGGCCTCCTAGCATCTTAATCAAATTGCTCTTCAACGTATAAGCTCAGTAAATGAATTAGGGATTTTACTTGATTCTAAATTAAAATTTGATAGTCACATTTTATCCACTGTCAATAAAGCCATGAGTCAATAAAGTCATGAACAAATTTATGATTTAATTAGTTTTTTTCGCGAATCTTGTCGCGTGACTCTGCCCCACGGTCGGTTGGGCCTCTGTGCTATCGAACTTGGTAACACGCGCGTAAACAGACTTCCGCTTGGTTTCGTTAGGCCACTTGATCGCACTATTCTTTGTACGTCTACGTCCATTAAAAAAAAAAAAATAAATAAAAACTAAAAAACTTTACACAACATATGTTCTATAAAGCTTTAGCGCAGTTTGTTAAAACAAGCTTTTTGCCCATGCGCAGCATTTTTGTATTCCGACTTTTAGTTGACCACTGTTACCGCACATGATATACACCCACGAGTTACCATACCAGCAGGGTATGTCACCACGGCCCCCACCAAGTCCCTCGGTCAGCTTAGTAAAACAAACAAACTCCCACTTCGGTACAATCAGCATAAAACTGAGTTGCAACATTTTATTATAGACAAATACTACATTTTGTATACAAGCGAAGAATTTATATGTAGATTCAGTACAGTCTTAAGAATAAAATCACCACTCGAATCCAGAACAACTCCGACTTCCTCTTATTATTTAAAAAAAAACCAGATTGAACAGCAGACCCATAGATCAGGTTAAAAGGAATATAAACCATATTCACCGTTGGAACGGGAAGTCCTACCTGAAATAATTACCATACTCATAGGTGGAATAGGAAGCCCAACCTGTACTAAACCAAAAGAAAATACCGACGCAAGCTCCCAAGCGGTAACTGACGCAGCCGGTACAGCAATGTACAAACTTCTCATACTGTTAATATCACTGTAAGTAGAGTGATGGTACAAAGAACAAATAAAAAAAATTCGGAACGTTAAACTCGGGCGCAGCCGAGTTTGAGATACCCTGTACCTGTAGAGAGCGTAAATCAGTATTTCTGACAAAATAATAAAAATACCATCTGATTTCGATTAAATTTTGCACAATTGATTGGTGTCCTAAAGCACGACTTATTCCCAATTTTAATAGAGATATCTTTAATACCAAAGAAAATACGACGTTAAAACAATTTCTGCACTCCCAAGAGGCCATACGGAAACTGTATGTTATGGTACTCCGATCAGATTAAAACTTCGCTTTTTGGGTTATTAAAAAAGAAACTATCATATGGTATTTTTGGTTGCGATTCGTGCATAAAAAACCCGATTTCTGACAAAAAAAAAAAAAAAAAATCGGAGTTTTTGTCCGATTAGCCCTATGGGAGCTATATGATATAGCCATCTGATTTCAACAAAATTTTGTGCTATTCAAAATTTATACCAAAAACTGTCTTGTGCTTAATTTGGTTGCGATTGGTTCATAAAGAACCCGTTTTCTGACAAAAAAGCACAGAAATCGGATTTCTTGACCGATTAGCCCTATGGAAGCTATATGATATAGTCATCCGATTTCAATAAAATTTGGAGTTATTAAAAACTTATACTAAAAACTGTCCTATGCCTAATTTGGTTGCGATCGGTTCAAAAATAACCCGTTTTCTGACAAAAAAGCCAAGAAATCGGATTTCTTGACCGATTAGCCCTATGGAAGCTATATGATGTAGATCTCCAATTTTATTAAAACTTTGCACAGCTGCTGAGTATTTTAAAGTTCGCATTTTTTCTTAATTTGAATAAAATATCTTTAAAGATAAAGAAATTATGACGTTAAAACGATTTTTGCACTTTCGATCGGCCCTATGCAAGCTATATGATATAGTCGTCCGATCAGATCGAAACTTCACATTCTTATTGAAAACATATAAGAACTTCCAACTGCAAACTTTCGTAATAATATGATAGCAAACAAAAAAGTTATGGCCTATAAACTGTTTCATTTTTTTGAGGTTGTTGTGGTTTTATACTTTTTATTCCGAACCTAAATCGGATATTAAAAAAATATAATAAACTTGATCGAACCTGCAGATCAAATGATTATTAGCAACAAACCGGAACTTTCTAGGCCTTACCATCTCTGAGAACGAGGTGTTCATACAGACGGACAGACAGACAGACAGACAGACAGACAGACAGACAGACGGACATGGCTAGATCGATTTCTCTAGTCACCCTGATCATACATTAGGTAACTCTGGGGGGTCTCTGACGTCTCCTTCTCTATGTTACATACATTTGACAAACTTAATATACCCTTGTACCTTTTTAGGTACAGGGTATAAAAAAATGTGTGACTAAACAAAAAACAACATAAAACAAAAAAAAAATTTATATATCCAAATATATATATATATAAATATATATATATATGTCGGAGATGAGTTTATTTTAAAAAGGCACCATATCGATACCTTATAATTATTATCGATAACTAAAATAAGGGTTGCATTACTTTTGATGAATGAGACCTCGATAGTAAGAATTGAGATCGAGCGTGGGCCCGAGCAGAGTTGCTTTGGTTGTTAAAAAGCGCGTGTGGGCGGAAAATAAGAAAAAAGGCAACCATTAGGGACTCGCTCCATATCATCAAAAAGTGCTTCTATGGATAACTCTCCGTCATCAGAAGTGGGATCCAACTCTCGTCATCAAAATATGGAAGATCAACTGCGCATCCTGATGGAACATCAAAGTCAAAGTTTCCTGGAATTGGCGAAAACATTGCAGGCGTCGGTACGAGAGCCGCCACAAAATGGCACCGTCACGTTGCCAAAATTTAATGCTGATATTTCTGGCGCCGACCCTAAACAATGGTGTGCCACAGTTGACATTATTTTAAGTGAAAAAACACTGCAGGGCAGTGCTTTAATTTTGGCATTAACTAAACCGCTGGAGGGAAGCGCATTCCAATGGCTTTCTTAAATTTGTTATCCAGGTGTGACGTGGGAGGAATTTAAGCAGTTATTCCAACAACGATATCCAAATACCGAGAGGCCAGCTGCCATGTTCTTGCACCTATTAAACAGTCGTCCCGGCAACGGCGAATGTCTTGCGATATATGCCAGTCGATTGGTGACATCACTCGTTACCAAATGGAAGGATTTGGACATTGAAAGGATTGCTGTATCTGTGGTTTTGGAACATTTGGCCAACTTTGATCGTCGTCTACAAAGATTTACCTACACTGCTGATATTCAGAACAGACGCGACTTACAGACGGAGTTGCAGCTCTTTGCGTTTGACAAGCGAACACATTTTGGGAACGAGGAATCCGGAGCAAAGCGAGCCAAGCTGCCCTTTTCAATTAAGTGTCATCTTTGTGGTAAGATGGGACACAAAATGGTTGATTGCAGAAGCCGAAAGCAGAACAGTGGTATGCCGAAACAGAATCAACGAGGAAGTCAATCATTTCAACAACATAACTTGCTATCATTGCCAGGAGCAAGGCCACATAGCTTCACAATGCCCGAAGAACACGACAAGCGGTGGAGCTGGACCGAGAATTGAAAAGAGGACCGAACTATGTGTGGTGGATGAGCCGAAGACAAGTATGATGTTACGAGGTGAGAACTTTCCAATTATTTTTGATTCTGGAGCGGAGTGCTCATTAGTTAAAGAGAGTTTTTCAAAAAAGCTCTGTGGCAAGAAAATAAACAATGTTGTAAGTTTCAAAGGTATCGGGAATGCAAATGTATGTAGTACAATGCATATTGAAAATGATATCCTTGTTAATGGAAACTGTTTAAATGTAATATTCCATGTAATACCAGATGATTGTATGTCAAATAATATTGTACTAGGACGAGAAGTATTGATTCAGGGGTATGCTGCGGTAGTATCCTGCGATGGAGTCGAAATAATGAAGTCAAAAACTGTAAATAATTGCGCTACATGGCCTAACAATTTGTTTGAAAAGATAGAAACTGATGCATATGGTGAAGACAAAAATGATTTAATACTGCTGTTAAAATCTTCATTCATTTATAAAAGGAACACCTCAGACTCGTGTCAATTCTGGTGGAATGATAATAAGATTGGTAGATGAGACTAAAACTGTCCAAAGAAGACCATACAGATTGAGTCCCGGTGAAAGAGATGTAGTTCGAGAAAAAGTACAGGCATTATTAGAGAGCAAAGTTATCAGACCCAGTAGCTCTCCTTTTGCCAGCCCGGTTTTATTTGTAAAAAAGAAAAATGGTTCAGCCAGGCTTTGTGTGGACTATAGAGAATTAAACTCTAATAAAATTGCCGACAAGTTTCCGTTACCGTTGATAGCTGATCAAATTGCCAGGTTGTGAGGTGCGAAATTCTTTACCTGTTTGGACATGGCAAGTGGTTACTATCAGGTACCCATGCATCCGAACTCTGTCGAATATACAGCATTCGTTACCCCTGATGGACAGTATGAGTTTCTGTCGATGGCCTCATGAATGCACCCTCGGTGTTTCAAAGAGCGGTTATGAAGACATTAGGCAAACTAGCTTATTCGTATGTCATTGTGTACATGGATGACATTATGATTGTGGCTCCAACCAAGGAATCTGCATTTGAGAGATTGAGAACTGTCTTGGATATTTTGACAAACGCTGGATTTTCATTCAAAGTTGAAAAATGTTTCTTCTTAAGGGCTTATGTTCAATTTTTAGGATTCGAAGTGCAGGCGGGGGAGATTCGTCCAAATACTCGCAAAATAGAATCATTGAATGCTCTACCACCCCCTAGATCAGTTACAACACTAAGACAATTTATTGGGTTGGTATCGTACTTTCGTCAGTTTCTCCCAGGATTTTCACAGCTAATGAAGCCTTTATATTTCCTCACCTCAGAGAAAAATAAATTCGAGTGGAATACAGAACACGAGGAAATTCGTAAGAAAATTATTTAAATACTCACAAATAAACAACCAGTCCATGTGAATCCAAATATACCTCTTATGAATTGGTTAATGCTGTGAAGCATTTCCGACACTACCTACACGGTAGAAAGTTTGTTGTAAAATTGAGTTGTTGCCTAGAGTGTATCGTTGGTGGGTGTATTTGCAAACGTTCGATTTTGATGTACAGTACAGAGAAGGCAAACGTATGGCCCATGCAGATTTCCACTTCCGAAATCCATTTCCTCCGAAAAATTCTCCTGAATATGCAAAGGTGGTTGAAAAGCGAATCGATTTAATAGAAGTAACTAAAGATTGGATTCGAGTAGAACAATAAAAAGATCAAGATATTGCAGGAATAATTGCTAAACTGAACAATGACGACTTTCCTTTCGATTTGTCCAAAACATACGAGTTGAGAGCAGGAGTTTTGTACAGAGTTATACGAAGAAATAGGAAGACTCTTTGTTTGCCAGTAGTGCCACGTGGATTTAGATGTTCTGTTATTAACCAAGTACATGAATCGGTAATGCATTTGGGTTGGGAGAAAACTCTTGGCAAAGTGTATGATTATTATTGGTTCGAAGGAATGGCAAAATACGTTCGAAAGTTTGTGGAAAATTGTATAACATGCAGGGTGTCCAAATCATCTTCAGAAAAGTTCAGATGGAACTACATCCAATTCCGAAAGTGAGCATTCCATGGCATACATTACACATAGACATATCAGGCAAGCTCAGTGGCAAGAGCGATCGTAAGGAATATGTTATTGTGCAAATTGATGCATTTACCAAGTACGTTTACCTATATCACACTTTTACATTGAGTGCCGAAAGTTGTGTAATGGCGCTAAAATCGTCAATTTCCTTATTTGGAGTTCCTAATCGTATTGTGACCGATCAGGGAAGAAGCTTTACAGGTGCTAGATTTGTTGAATTTTGCTCCTCACGAAAGATAAAACTACATTTAATATCAACTGGGGCCAGTCGTGGTAATGGTCAAGTTGAGAGGGTTATGAGTACTTTGAAAAATTTACTAACTGCAGTTGAAACAAGTTCTCGATCGTGGCAGGAGGCATTGGGCGATGTACAATAAGCCATTAACTGTACTGTTAATAGAGTAACTAAAGCGAGTCCTCTAGAATTGCTAATGGGAAAAATCGCTCGACCCTTAGGCCTTGTCCCAATACACGACTCTGAAATAGAATTAAACTTGGCTGAAATAAGGACACAAGCTCTAGAGAATATAGAAAGATCAGGAAAATATGAGAAAACCAGATTTGATAAGGGCACGGCTAAAATAGTCTAAATTGGTGTGGGAGATTGTTGCTTAATAATAGTGAAAGAAACCAGACAAAATTGGATCCTAAATATAGAGGACCCTTTGAGGTTATTGGATTTTTGGAAAACGACAGATACATTTTAAAAAGAATGAAAACTAACAGACGATATAAATATCCGCATGAAAAGTTAAAAAGACTTCCTAATGGGCAGGTGCCAAGCGAGCTGGAGATCGAGAATATCCCGTCAGAAGAAACCGTTGAAATGGACGGTAGTGAAGCCGTTGAAATAGACGGTAGTGAAGCCGTTGAAATAGACGGTAGTGAAACCATTGAAAGAGACTGTGAGAAAAGCTTTTGAAATAGACAGTAAATTGGCGGAAGGTGTATTGAGATATACGGTTATAGATTGCTACGTGGCGGCACCTGACCCTAAAAATAAAGAAAACAAATGGCATGTAGATGTGTTTAAAATGAAAATATAAAAGAGAAATTTGAAGAAAAATTTAAAAATAAAAAAGAGAAAGGAATAAAATAGATTTAAGTAACAAAAATTTAAAGATGTATTTGAAAACTTCAAGTTGAAATATTATGGACAAATGTTATAGGATAGTTATTGAAAGAAAATCCAAAAAAAAAAAAAAATATATGAGAAAAGAAAAACTTTGAAAAATGTAAGAATAAGAAGTAAACAATAATGTTATTGGATAAGAAATAATTAAGTTGAAGATTGTATTAAAATTAAGTCTGAAGTTGATACGGTGTTTGAATTGGAAGTATAATGTAAGGTCAAAGTTTATAGTATACAAGAGGGCGTGAAATTTATCAGAATGGCCGTGTCGGAGATGAGTTTATTTTAAAAAGGCACCATATCGATACCTTATAATTATTATCGATAACTAAAATAAGGGTTGCATTACTTTTGATAAATGAGACCTCGATAGTATGAATTGAGATCGAGCGTGGCCACGAGCAGAATTGCTTTGGTTGTTAAAAAGCGCGTGTGGGCGGAAAATAAGAAAAAAGGCAACCATTAGGGACTCGCTCCATATCATCAAAAAGTGCTTCTATGGATAACTCAAATATATATAAAAGTTAAAAAACGATTTGTTGAATTTATAAAAAAAAATCCCAACGTTATCTTCGGGGTGCCGAAGATTACAGACTCTTTTCGAAGTTGTTTCTGCCGTAAATCACATGAACGGGGTTGGTCAGTTAATAGGGCCGATTTCGATTTGTATGACAGCTATATGATATAGTAGTCCGATTTTAATAAAATTGAGTACAAACGCGTATATTTATGTAGAAAACGTGTTAGACGAGTTTTGAAAAGATCAGTCAATAAATGTGCGAGTTATTCCCTAAACCGAATTAGGTTCGTATGGCAGCTATATGATATAGTAGTCCGATCCGGCCGGTTCAACTATGCAAAAAAGAAGGCTAAATACCAAGCTTCAGCAAAATAGCTTTTAAACTGATAGAGTAAATCGCATAGAAACAGACGGACAGACGGACAGACGAACATGGCTATATCGACTCCTCTAGTGATTCTAAGTATTCTAGATGTAACTTTTGTGGGTCTACGATGTTTGGTTCTGTGCGTTACAAACATCAGAGCAAAGTGAATAGACTCCTTTTTCTTCGAAAAGAGTCTTAAAAAACAAAAAATCGGAGTTTTTGTCCGATTAGCCCTATGGGAGCTATATGATATAGCCATCTGATTTCAACAAAATTTTGTGCTATTAAAAATTTATACTAAAAACTGTCTTGTGCTTAATTTGGATGCGATTCGTTCATAAATAACCCGTTTTCTGACAAAACAGCACAGAAATCGGATTTCTTGACCGATTAGCCCTATGGAAGCTATATGATATAGTCATCCGATTTCAATAAAATTTGGAGGTATTCAAAACTTATACTAAAAACTGTCTTGTGCTTAATTTGGTTGCGATTGGTTCATAAATAACCCGTTTTCTGACAAAAAAGCACAGAAATCGGATTTTTTGACCGATTAGCCCTATGGAAGCTATATGATGTAGATCTCCAATTTTATTAAAACTTTGCACAGCTGCTGAGTGTTTTAAAGTTCACATTGTTTCTTAATTTGAATAAAATATCTTTAAAGATAAAGAAATTATGACGTTAAAACAATTTTTGCAGTTTCGATCGGCCCTATGGGAGCTATATGATATAGTTGCCCGATCAGATCGAAACTTCACATCCTTATTGAGAACATAGAAGAACTTCCAACTGCAAGCTTTCGTAATAATATGATAGCAAACAAAAAAGTTATGGCCTATAAACTTTTTCCTTTTTTTGAGGTTGTTGTGGTTTTATACTTTTTATTCCGAACCTAAATCGGATATTAAAAAATATAATAAACTTGATCTAACCTGCAGAACAAATGATTATTAGCAACAAACCGGAACTTTCTAGGCCTTACCATCTCTGAGAACGAGGTGTTCATACAGACGGACAGACAGACAGACAGACAGACAGACAGACGGACATGGCTAGATCGATTTCTCTAGTCACCCTGATCATACATTAGGTAACTCTGGGGGGTCTCTGACGTCTCCTTCTCTATGTTACATACATTTGACAAACTTAATATACCCTTGTACCTTTTTAGGTACAGGGTATAAAAAAATGTGTGACTAAACAAAAAACAACATAAAACAAAAAAAAATTTATATATCCAAATATATATATATATATATATATATATATATAAATATATATATATGTCGGAGATGAGTTTATTTTAAAAAGGCACCATATCGATACCTTATAATTATTATCGATAACTAAAATAAGGGTTGCATTACTTTTGATGAATGAGACCTCGATAGTAAGAATTGAGATCGAGCGTGGGCCCGAGCAGAGTTGCTTTGGTTGTTAAAAAGCCCGTGTGGGCGGAAAATAAGAAAAAAGGCAACCATTAGGGACTCGCTCCATATCATCAAAAAGTGCTTCTATGGATAACTCTCCGTCATCAGAAGTGGGATCCAACTCTCGTCATCAAAATATGGAAGATCAACTGCGCATCCTGATGGAACACCAAAGTCAAAGTTTCCTGGAATTGGCGAAAACATTGCAGGCGTCGGTACGAGAGCCGGCACAAAATGGCACCGTCACGTTGCCAAAATTTAATGCTGATATTTCTGGCGCCGACCCTAAACAATGGTGTGCCACAGTTGACATTATTTTAAGTGAAAAAACACTGCAGGGCAGTGCTTTAATTTTGGCATTAACTAAACCGCTGGAGGGAAGCGCATTCCAATGGCTTTCTTAAATTTGTTATCCAGGTGTGACGTGGGAGGAATTTATGCAGTTATTCCAACAACGATATCCAAATACCGAGAGGCCAGCTGCCATGTTCTTGCACCTATTAAACAGTCGTCCCGGCAACGGCGAATGTCTTGCGATATATGCCAGTCGATTGGTGACATCACTCGTTACCAAATGGAAGGATTTGGACATTGAAAGGATTGCTGTATCTGTGGTTTTGGAACATTTGGCCAACTTTGATCGTCGTCTACAAAGATTTACCTACACTGCTGATATTCAGAACAGACGCGACTTACAGACGGAGTTGCAGCTCTTTCCGTTTGACAAGCGAACACATTTTGGGAACGAGGAATCCGGAGCAAAGCGAGCCAAGCTGCCCTTTTCAATTAAGTGTCATCTTTGTGGTAAGATGGGACACAAAATGGTTGATTGCAGAAGCCGAAAGCAGAACAGTGGTATGCCGAAACAGAATCAACGAGGAAGTCAATCATTTCAACAACATAACTTGCTATCATTGCCAGGAGCAAGGCCACATAGCTTCACAATGCCCGAAGAACACGACAAGCGGTGGAGCTGGACCGAGAATTGAAAAGAGGACCGAACTATGTGTGGTGGATGAGCCGAAGACAAGTATGATGTTACGAGGTGAGAACTTTCCAATTATTTTTGATTCTGGAGCGGAGTGCTCATTAGTTAAAGAGAGTTTTTCAAAAAAGCTCTGTGGCAAGAAAATAAACAATGTTGTAAGTTTCAAAGGTATCGGGAATGCAAATGTATGTAGTACAATGCATATTGAAAATGATATCCTTGTTAATGGAAACTGTTTAAATGTAATATTCCATGTAATACCAGATGATTGTATGTCAAATAATATTGTACTAGGACGAGAAGTATTGATTCAGGGGTATGCTGCGGTAGTATCCTGCGATGGAGTCGAAATAATGAAGTCAAAAACTGTAAATAATTGCGCTACATGGCCTAACAATTTGTTTGAAAAGATAGAAACTGATGCATATGGTGAAGACAAAAATGATTTAATACTGCTGTTAAAATCTTCATTCATTTATAAAAGGAACACCTCAGACTCGTGTCAATTCTGGTGGAATGATAATAAGATTGGTAGATGAGACTAAAACTGTCCAAAGAAGACCATACAGATTGAGTCCCGGTGAAAGAGATGTAGTTCGAGAAAAAGTACAGGCATTATTAGAGAGCAAAGTTATCAGACCCAGTAGCTCTCCTTTTGCCAGCCCGGTTTTATTTGTAAAAAAGAAAAATGGTTCAGCCAGGCTTTGTGTGGACTATAGAGAATTAAACTCTAATAAAATTGCCGACAAGTTTCCGTTACCGTTGATAGCTGATCAAATTGCCAGGTTGTGAGGTGCGAAATTCTTTACCTGTTTGGACATGGCAAGTGGTTACTATCAGGTACCCATGCATCCGAACTCTGTCGAATATACAGCATTCGTTACCCCTGATGGACAGTATGAGTTTCTGTCGATGGCCTCATGAATGCACCCTCGGTGTTTCAAAGAGCGGTTATGAAGACATTAGGCAAACTAGCTTATTCGTATGTCATTGTGTACATGGATGACATTATGATTGTGGCTCCAACCAAGGAATCTGCATTTGAGAGATTGAGAACTGTCTTGGATATTTTGACAAACGCTGGATTTTCATTCAATGTTGAAAAATGTTTCTTCTTAAGGGCTTATGTTCAATTTTTAGGATTCGAAGTGCAGGCGGGGGAGATTCGTCCAAATACTCGCAAAATAGAATCATTGAATGCTCTACCACCCCCTAGATCAGTTACAACACTAAGACAATTTATTGGATTGGTATCGTACTTTCGTCAGTTTCTCCCAGGATTTTCACAGCTAATGAAGCCTTTATATTTCCTCACCTCAGAGAAAAATAAATTCGAGTGGAATACAGAACACGAGGAAATTCGTAAGAAAATTATTTAAATACTCACAAATAAACAACCAGTCCATGTGAATCCAAATATACCTCTTATGAATTTCCGACACTACCTAGTCGGTAATGGTCAAGTTGAGAGGGTTATGAGTACTTTGAAAAATTTACTAACTGCAGTTGAAACAAGTTCTCGGTCGTGGCAGGAGGCATTGGGCGATGTACAATTAGCCATTAACTGTACTGTTAATAGAGTAACTAAAGCGAGTCCTCTAGAATTGCTAATGGGAAAAATCGCTCCACCCTTAGGCCTTGTCCCAATACACGACTCTGAAATAGAATAAAACTTGGCTGAAATAAGGACACAAGTTCTAGAGAATATAGAAAGATCAGGAAAATATGAGAAAACCAGATTTGATAAGGGCACGGCTAAAATAGTCGAAATTGGTGAGGGAGATTGTTGCTTAATAATAGTGAAAGAAACCAGACAAAATTGGATCCTAAATATAGAGGACCCTTTGAGGTTATTGGATTTTTGGAAAACGACAGATACATTTTAAAAAGAATGAAAAGTAACAGACGATATAAATATCCGCATGAAAAGTTAAGAAGACTTCCTAATGGGCAGGTGCCAAGCGAGCTGGAGATCGAGGATATCCAGTCAGAAGAAACCGTTGAAATGGACGGTAGTGAAGCCGTTGAAATAGACGGTAGTGAAGCCGTTGAAATAGACGGTACTGAAACCGTTGAAATAGACGGTAGTGAAACCGTTGAAAAAGACTGTGAGAAAAGCTTTTGAAATAGACAGTAAATTGGCGGAAGGTGTATTGAGATATACGGTTATCGATTGCTACGTGGCGGCACCTGACCCTAAAAATAAAGAAAACAAATGGCATGTAGATGTGTTTAAAATGAAAATATAAAAGAGAAATTTGAAAAAAAATTTATAAAAAAAAAGAGAAAGGAATAAAATTGATTTAAGTAACAAAAATTTAAAGATGTATTTGAAAACTTTAAGTTGAAATATTATGGACAAATGTTATAGGATAGTTATTGAAAGAAAATCCAAAAAAAGAATATGAGAAAAGAAAAACTTTGAAAAATGTAAGAATAAGAAGTAAACAATAATGTTATTGGATAAGAAATAATTAAGTTGAAGATTGTATTAAAATTAAGTCTAAAGTTGATACGGTGTTTGAATTGGAAGTATAATGTAAGGTCAAAGTTTATAGTATACAAGAGGGCGTGAAATTTATCAGAATGGCCGTGTCGGAGATGAGTTTATTTTAAAAAGGCACCATATCGATACCTTATAATTATTATCAATAACTAAAATAAGGGTTACATTACTTTTGATAAATGAGACCTCGATAGTATGAATTGAGATCGAGCGTGGCCGCGAGCAGAATTGCTTTGGTTGTTAAAAAGCGCGTGTGTGCGGAAAATAAGAAAAAAGGCAACCATTAGGGACTCGCTACATATCATCAAAATGTGCTTCTATGGATAACTCTCCGTCATATATATATATACATATATATATATCTATGTGGAACGATTACTTTGGGGACACAAAATATTGGGGGCTTGATTATCAGGAATCCATAGAATTTACTAAATAATATAGTCAGGAATAAGTTTTGGACCCATTGGAGGTTTCCTGACGTATATATGATTTTTTTTATACAAAAGGATAATTTTGAGGACACAGTATACATCGCTTAATATGGGGACTAAGTCCCTATAATTAACCATATACATTATTTAAAAGTATTGTGTATAGACTTATTTTAATGCAAAGGTTATTCTGAGGACAAAAACACAAGGTTGCCACTTGGTGCGTATATTGTTATAAAAAGATTATTTTGGGAACACTAAAATTAACTAACACACAAAAAAATGGTTTGAGTTCGAACAAAGCTCTAACTTGCAACATTTGAGTTCGCAAAGAACATCTATATTCATCATTGGCATACAACAAATAGCTAATAAATAAGTCGGAAAGTGTGAGTGAACAGAGAATTGGAAAATACACATATACATAAATGTACTTTTTGCATACCCCATGTGCGGACATTTTTGACGTTGTATTCACGCGTCATTTCCAAAATAAAAATTTGTAATGTCACTTGTGTACTTTATATAAAGATTTATTGAATGGAAAAAAAATACATTTTTAATTAATAGTTTCTTTTTTTTTCAAGAAGTATTACATATTAAATAAAATTATACAACCATTTCAAATGTACAGTTTAGAATATAGAATTAAAGTAATTTTTTTTTTTCAAAAAAAAAATATATATCTTAAATTATTAGCTTCTTTTTTTCAAGAAGTATTACATATTAAATAAAATTACACAACCATTTCAAATGTACAGTTTAGAATATAGAATTAAAGTAATTTTTTTTTTTTTTTAATTTTCATATATAATGAAAAAATTAAGTGTATTCAATCATTAAACCCTGACTTTAAGGGTAAGGGTGTATCAACGTCGTCGATCCCTCAAAGATACCCATAATATGATCAGGGTGACTGGAGAAATCGATATTCCGTCCGTTTGTCCGTCTGTCCGTCCGTGTTAAAGCCTAGTTCTTAGACTATTTTAAAAATTTAGTGTATTCAATCATTTAAAATAGCTATATTGAAAATTTTTTAAAAACAATTATGAAGATTTCCGTTGGCATGCGTTTCGTTGATTGTCAATAAAGGTTTTTATTTGAGCTGGTGTGCGATTGGCCAAGAAAGTATTTTTATTCCGAATAAGGTTGCACTCTTGTAGTGATGGTAGACTTTTGATTTCCTTCAAAACGCCGAACTCATTTTCCAGTGCCTGTTTTTCTTCATCCGTCCACCTAATTCGACGGGTTTTTCCAAATGGGGAACCTGAAACTCATAAATTATAAAATTAGATTGTCTTAGCAGAAATTGAACGGAAGTTTTAAATTATGAAAAACAATAATGTGTAAATGTATATTTAATGCTTTATTCAGATTTACATACGAGAGCGGCGTTTAATTTTTTTTTGCTGGCCTTTCTTCTATTGGCGGCTGATATTCATCATCACTATTGTCATCAATCGCCAATTCGGTACTTGAATCACTATCAGTTGCTGTGAAATAAAATATGTATTTAATAATGGTGCTAGAGTAAAAGATTTATGTATTATGTGCACTACAGTATTTAATTCAAAATTTGATTATATTTTACAACTTACTCATATTTTCATATTTCAGGGTGACTGGAGAAATCGATATTCCGTCCGTTTGTCCGTCTGTCCGTCCGTGTAAAAGCCTAGTTCTTAGACTATTTTAAAAATTTAGTGCATTCAAACATTTAAAATAGCTATATTGAAAATTTTTAAAAACAATTATGAAGATTTCCGTTGGCATGCCTTTCGTTGATTGTCAATAAAGGTTTTTATTTGAGCTGGTGTGCGATTGGCCAAGAAAGTATTTTTATTCCGAATAAGGTTGCACTCTTGTAGTGATGGTAGACTTTTAATTTCCTTCAAAACGCCGAACTCATTTTCCAGTGCCTGTTTTTCTTCATCCGTCCACCTAATTCGACGGGTTTTTCCAAATGGGGAACCTGAAACTCATAAATTATAAAATTAGATTGTCTTAGCAGAAATTGAACGGAAGTTTTAAATTATGAAAAACAATAATGTGTAAATGTATATTTAATGCTTTATTCAGATTTACATACGAGAGCGGCGTTTAATTTTTTTTCCTGGGCTTTCTTCTATTGGCGGCTGATATTCATCATCACTATTGTCATCAAAATCGTCCAATTCGGTACTTGAATCACTATCAGTTGCTGTGAAATAAAATATATATTTAATAATGGTGCTAGAGTAAAAGATTTATGTATTATGTGCACTACAGTATTTAATTCAAAATTTGATTATATTTTACAACTTACTCATATTTTCAGATTTACCAGCATCATGCTGGGAATAGTTCATTGCTGACATAAGGATCTTAGAAACTTCCGTCATTTCTGCCACACTGGAAGGCATTCGATATATATTTTTGTGTATATCCTTATGGTGACCCATAAAATTAGCCAAATGGTCTATTTGTACATCATTTACATTTAATCTCGTAGCCGTATGTGTAGCTAATTGTTTTCGAAGATTTGTGCCTCTCAAAGTTTCTGGTCGACTAGCCCCACATAAAGCTGAATATTTGACAAGAAGGGGACAAGCTCTTATGTGTTGCTTTGATAATGGCTTTGGTTTGCACACAGAAAAAACGTAATCATTATTTGATGTAACTCCAGCTTGATTGCGAAATTTTAATATTAAATCAATGCTTCTTTGGTTCAGCAATGTTAACAAAACAGGAACGGTTCGATTCAGTTTTCCTCTAAGAGTTACTCTTTTGAATGACATAGAAATTTCTTTTACACTTTTAGTCAAGCCAGAAAAGTTCTTAGATCCAAGAAATTCGTTGATCTCTTGAGCAGCATGATAATTTTCAATTTTCATTCGCTCTATTTCTCCCGCTCTGCGTCTGTTGAAAATAAGTACAGAAACAAGCGTGCATTCGATTAAAGAGCACCAACTCGCAATATCAAATTTTTTTCTAAAATTTTTAATACTTCTTTACACCTTTCATTTACAAATTCGTACAGTTTTTGGATATCTTCCAGCGAAGGTAAAATTAGTTTTGAAGCTCTTCGCTTCCGTGTTTGGTCTTCTACTGCTCTTTTATTAATGTTGATATTAATTTCCGTTTCCCATAAGCAAAGGAAATTTTCTACAAGTTTTTTTTTTGGATCGTCAGATATTTTAATACAATGCGCTGATAAAATTCTCGCACATTTTTTGATTAGACAAGTCAATGTTGTTGCAAGTGCTGGTTTTCGAAAGTACATTTTTTCATAGTCGAACTCTGCCACAGACCGAATGCCATTAACAACCAAATCATGATATTTTGGGCAAAATAAATCTTGCAATTCACAAATCTCGGAACATTTTTTTTTTTATACAGATCAATAGACGACTTAAAAGCCTCATATTTGCACGTATCATATCATGCTGTACCTCAGAATGCCTAAGACATTCAGAATTTCCAAAGAGTACAATTAAGTGGTCATATAGTAATGTTCGACTTATTTCATCATCATTAAGCACTGGAGCTACCTTATTTCTGAGGATTTCATTAGCCGCGCTATGCATGAATCCAGTTTTGCTGCGACCCCCTTTTAATAAATCTCGAACACCTTTTTTATGATCATTTGTTTTGCATTTTCTGGCATGATTGCGAATAGTATTTTTTGGGTAAAATCCACAACAAGTTTTGCAGCACACGAAGTCCTGTGCAGTATTTTTATTTTCTCTTTTTTGACGAGTTGCAATCAGCATACCATTATTAAATTTAGCATCAGTATTATATAAAAAATCACCTTTTTTCCGAACACATTCAATTAACTCTTTCCTCTTGATAGAATTTTTTGACAAATTAATAATTTCTTTTACTGCTTGTTCATTTCTATGTTTGTTCTGAAGGTGACGAGCAATCTTGCTTTGCAACGTTTTGCAAAAAATACAAAAATGCTGCTTGCACTTTAATTGTGATGCAGTTGTTGGAATTATAAAATTTCGTACATCATAAATGGGTCTTTCTGGTTTGCATATAGGACTTGTATTAATAGACATATATAAAGTTGAAATTGTAGAATCTGGTTTATATGTGCTATCAGCACGGTTGGTAGTAAATGTATTTTCGAAAAATGTACCTGCATTTATAAATTTTTTTAAAGTTTAGTATATGGAAAAATAAAGAAACGGCAAATTCATGGGCTTTATCTGAAGACCCCTGTTCAATTGTATATAAATTTGCACAAACTTAATATACTCTTAACCTTACGAGGTAGGGCATAATAAAATATAATATAATAAATAAAAAACAATTTACCTCTTGACTCGTTCAACGCTGTTGAGTTGGCTGTTCCATAAAAAATTTCTTCAGATTCTTCTAAATTCCTCAAAGATGGATTTTGAGGATCATTGCTGTCTTTTTCATAATTCTCTTGCGATTCATCTTTATAAAAAAAAAAAATATTCTTAATGTATGGGATGTGGCACTTTTGTAAAACAAAAATATATTATAAATTTCTCTTAAAAAAAAAAAAAAAATAAAATTTTCTTGCAATTGTGCAAGAAAGATATTCATTCTTTTTTATACAACATAAAATAATAAAAGATATGAAAATACACACCAATGGTATGGCTAAAAGCAGTTAGATTTATTTTGGATGGTTCTCGAACTTCTCTGCTTTCTGGAGTTTTACTTTTCTTTTGCGATTTATCTTTAATAAAGAATAAGTTCTAATGTAAACGACAACAGATTGAACAGAAGTTACACAAATATTTACCAATGGAATTTTTCACTTTAGTTGAATTGTCAATCGCCGAACATATATTTTGAGAATCATTGCTGTCTTTTTCATAATTCTCTTGCGATTCATCTTTATATAAAAAAAAAAAATATTCTTAATGTATGGGATGTGGCACTTTTGTAAAACAAAAATATATTATAAATTTCTCTTAAAAAAAAAAAAAATAAATAAAATTTTCTTGCAATTGTGCAAGAAAGATATTCATTCTTTTTTATACAACATAAAATAATAATAATATATAAAATAATAATATATAATAATATATAAAAATACACACCAATGGTATGGCTAAAAGCAGTTAGATTTATTTTGGATGGTTCTCGAACTTCTCTGCTTTCTGGAGTTTTACTTTTCTTTTGCGATTTATCTTTAATAAAGAATAAGTTCTAATGTAAACGACAACAGATTGAACAGAAGTTACACAAATATTTACCAATGGAATTTTTCACTTTAGTTGAATTGTCAATCGCCGAACATATATTTTGAGGATCATTGCTGTCTTTTTCATAATTCTCTTGCGATTCATCTTTATAAAAAAAAAAAAAATATTCTTAATGAAGGGGATGTGGCACTTTTGTAAAACAAAAATATATTATAAATTTCTCTTAAAAAAAAAAAAATAAAATTTTCTTGCAATTGTGCAAGAAAGATATTCATTCTTTTTTATACAACATAAAATAATAAAAGATATGAAAATACACACCAATGGTATGGCTAAAAGCAGTTAGATTTATTTTGGATGGTTCTCGAACTTCTCTGCTTTCTGGAGTTTTACTTTTCTTTTGCGATTTATCTTTAATAAAGAATAAGTTCTAATGTAAACGACAACAGATTGAACAGAAGTTACACAAATATTTACCAATGGAATTTTTCACTTTAGTTGAATTGTCAATCGCCGAACATATATTTTGAGGATCATTGCTGTCTTTTTCATAATTCTCTTGCGATTCATCTTTATAAAAAAAAAAAAATATTCTTAATGAAGGGGATGTGGCACTTTTGCAAAACAAAAATATATTATAAATTTCTCTTAAAAAAAAATAAATTTTCTTGCAATTGTGCAGTATAGCTTTTACAAAGATATTCATTCTTTTTTATACAACATAAAATAATAAAAGATATGAAAATGGCTAAAAGCAGTTAGATTTATTTTGGATGGTTCTCGAACTTCTCTGCTTTCTGGATTTTTAATTTTTTTTTTGCGATTTATCTTTAATAAAGAATAAGTTCTAATGTAAACGACAACAGATTGAACAGAAGTTACACAAATATTTACCAATGGAATTTTTCACTTTAGTTGAATTGTCAATCGCCGAACATATATTTTGAGGATCATTGCTGTCTTTTTCATAATTCTCTTGCGATTCATCTTTATAAAAAAAAAAAAAATATTCTGATTGTATGGGATGTGGCACTTTTGTATAACAAAAATATATTATAAATTTCTCTTAAAAAAAAATTTTCTTGCAATTGTGCTGTATAACTATTACAAAGTTTAAATTTTTTTTTTTTTTATAAAATATGAAATAATAATAGATATGAAAATACATACCGATAGTATTGTTCAATTTATCGCATTTTTTGTTAAGCACCTTCACATTTTCTAAAATTTTATTTCTTTAAAAATTATAATCACAATCACAAATCAAAATACTTACGGCTGTAATCATGCACTTCAGCTTGGAAAAATGATCCATTAATTTTTGCAATGCACAGATTGCCCTTGACCTTTTTAATATGTTTTTCTTTAACACAATAAAACTTCCCGCACTTTACTAAAAACATGTTCACTGCTTGAAATGCGAATTGCATGTGCGCACCACGCTAAAACCAAAGCAGTGACCGAGCTTACTTACAGAGTATGTATATGAACGCGTGGCAAAAGTAACGAATTTTAGTCCCGTTAATTCTTCAAAAAGGTATACACATTTGAGTAGCAGAATAAATACATAAGCAGCAATGTCTAATAGTGATGCGCACTGCATGCGCCGTGACTTTGTCAAAGGAAAACCGTGTTTCGTGCCTGATCGTGTCTCAATTTTTTTTTTTTGTAAGTTCTTAACTTACAACTTATTGTTAGTATTAAATAGTACAATTTTTAAGTATGTTTAACTTGTAAGTTGCAAATATTCAAGATAACCAGAAAAACGTAGAATCGATGGAATGCATGTACTGAATTCTTTATAAATTAATAAATAAAAATTTGTTAATAAAGTTGATCTTGTAATACAATATATGCTTTATAATAAAATTTTCTAAAATAGACGTACAGTGACTCTGAAATTAAATGTGATATTGAATCTTATTTTCATGTATTCGTGTTTGAGTAGTGTTGCGCACATCTCTAATTTTCAGAAAATAGAACTTATTTTTGTTGTACTGTATACAGTTTACTCAATTACACAAGAATTTAAGAAACTTCTCGATTTTGAGAGTGAGACAATACCATTGAAGACACTAAAAATTTACAAAGAATAAGGCTTAACTGCGATGATATATTTCCATAGAACAATTTTTTTTATATGATTGATTTACTTTTTGAAAATAATAAAAGTTATGCATATAATGTTTCTTTTATACTCTTTTTGCAGAAAAAAGAGTATATTCATTTTGCTCTGATGTCCGTAACGCACCGAACCAAACATCGTAGACCCACAAAAGTTACATCTAGAATACTTAGAATCATTAGAGGAGTCGATATAGCAATGTCCGTCTGTTTCTATGCGATTTACTCCGCCAGTTTAAAAGCTATTTTGCAGAAACTTAGTATATAGCATTCTTTTTTACCTAGGTAGCACACCTATTTGAACCGGCCGGATCGAACCACTATATCATATAGCTGACGTACGAACCTAAATCGGTTTAGGGAATAACTCCCACATATATTATCCGATACTGTTAAAATGCGTGCGTATATTTTTTATAGCACTTAATATATGTGCCAAATTTCGTAAGGATCCGACTACTATATCATATAGATGTCATACAAATCGAAATCGGCCCTATTAAGTGACTAACCCCGTTCATGTGATTTACGGCAGAAACAGCTGCGAAAAGAGTCTGTAATCTTCGGCACACCGAAGCTAACGTTGGGACATTTTTTTTTAGCATTTATAATAAAAAACGCTGCCTGAGGCTTAAATCAACATTATCAGTAATAATATATTATTATTATATTTTATTATTATTATTATATTCATATATGTATAATAGTTAAATAATGTAATATTGTATAGTTTAGCAAAATATTTCACAACGCAAAAAAAAAAAAACGTAAAGCAACACATGAATATTGTATTTACACATGTATTGGTTAGTTATACAGAAACAGAAAGAACAGCAAAAAAAAAACAATTCCGTGAAAATAGAAAAGGAAAAAAAATTGTGTTCTTTCCGGGAATCCAGTGTACTCTTTTCAATTTATTGCATGTACTCGTACTATGTATTATTTCTTTTTTTGCTCTTTTCGAAGGAAAAAGAGTATATTCATTTTGCTCTGATGTTTGTAACGCAAAAGTTACCTCTAGAATATTTAGAATCACTAGAAGAGTCGATATAGCCATGTCTATCTGTCCGTCTATTTAGGAAAATCTCCCTAATTTATTGACTGACCAAGCCCGTTTATTTGATTTACCGCAGAAAAAACTTCGAAAAGAGGTAAAAATCTTCGGCACACCGAAGATAACGTTGAGATTTTATTTTTTAACATGTATTCGAGAAAATACCCACTCAAAAAACAAACATTCTATTTGTTACAAATGTACATAAATTAAAATTTACTTGATCTTCATGACACAATATCTGATTTATAGCAAGCGCTACGTTTCTGATCAACAGTCCGCATATATTATTATTGATTTTATAATAATAAATAAGGAAATATAATTGATAGAGGTTCTAAAAAATTTTAAAAGTTATTTAGACTGCATTAATTACATATTTATAAAAAATAAATAAAAATTGTGAGAGTCCTCCAAAGGAATCAAACTGACAGGATCGGATAATAAATGTGGGAGTTATTGCCTAAACCGATTTAGGTTCGTATGACAGCTATATGATATAGTGATCCGATCCAGGCGAAATTTGGCACAATTATCTATCGTTATATAAAAAACACGCATGCCAAATTTGAAAAGAATCGGATAATAAATGTGGAAGTTATTGCCTAAACCGATTTAGGTTCGTATGACAGCTATATGATATAGTGGTCCGATCCGACCGATTCAAACTAGTGTACTACCTAGGTAAAAAAGAAGGCTATATACCAAGTTTCAGCAAAATAGCTTTTAAACTGACGGAGTAAATCTGATATGTACAGACGGACAGACGGACAGACGGACAGACGGACATGGCTATATCGACTCCTCTAGTGATTCTAAGTATTCTAGATGTAACTTTTGTGGGTCTACGATGTTTGGTTCTGTGCGTTACAAACATCAGAGCAAAGTGAATAGACTCCTTTTTCTTCGAAAAGAGTCTAAAAAACGATGGGTTGTTCTTCTGTTGTTGGCAGCAAATTGTCGTTTCGTATGCAAATTTTTTTATAACTGGAACACTTTGGACTCGGGTTTTATTTAACAACAATGACAAACTCCTATGCCCAAGTGTAATTGAATAAAATATAAATCAAATTTCACACTTACCTCACACCAAACCTAAAAACCAACTTGATATTTTTAAATATCTAAATTTACTGTATTATTTACTGTATCTCCAAATGGAGAAAGTTTACAATTAACAAAAAATAACAAATTTTGCAAAGTTTGTCATAGTAGGTCTCGACCCAAATAATAAATTTTATGTGTTTCAAAAGTTTCTCTATGAACGCATTCCTTGAAAATTTGTCTACCAAACAGGTCGTACTTTTGATTTAAGAAAAAAAAAATTATTTTCTTTATTTTTTTATTATTTCTGGGCTTTCATGTAGAAGTTTATTATTTCATCGTTATTATTATTATTATTATTATTTAATTTATATTACTTCTTTATTATTTATTTGCAATTGTTTTTCTTTAAGAGTTCTCTGTGTTTAGGCTTTTCGTCTATTTATGGATATTTATAGTTTTATATAATGTTTACAAAGTATTTACTTTATTTATTATTTTATTGTTATTATTATTATTGTTATATATGTATACATATTTTTCATTTATTTGTGCGTAATTATATTAGAAGATCAACCAAGTGGCGCCTCTTGAGGTGTCTGGACAGCCTTGTGGTAGCTAAAGTCGCTTGTCTTTTTCTGTGCGGCAGCAATCTTTCCTTATATCAGCTTGTATACCTATTTATTGATTTCAAGTTGAGGTCATGATGGAGTGTACTATTACGAATATACCAGTCATAGTATTTCAAATTGAGTTCCGTAAATTACGTTTCTTCTCTTTGCCAGCAATTTTATAAGCCTTTGACTTTAAAGGTTTCCATTTGCTTTTATTTTTTTAAGTTTTTACCTTTAGTGAAATATTACGTATATTAACAATAGTTCTCCGTTAATCTGGTTTCGTTTGTTTCTTTTCACAATAGTTCAGTCGGTTAATCTATATTTCAGTAAATTTGTAAATTTCCTCGCAAATGCAACATTTATTAAGATTCTTATCAATATAAATATACTACGCCTTTGATGTCTGAAGTGAACCCACCCCTACTTTATAATAATAATTATAATATTGTTAA
Source organism: Scaptodrosophila latifasciaeformis (assembly GCA_037075145.1). Classification (NCBI taxonomy): domain Eukaryota; kingdom Metazoa; phylum Arthropoda; class Insecta; order Diptera; family Drosophilidae; genus Scaptodrosophila; species Scaptodrosophila latifasciaeformis. Next base: position 110,796 of record JBAMCM010000331.1, on the reverse strand, counting down.
AAATAGTCGAATTGAGGTCCTCATGTACCACATTTCTCTTAGCAATTTTCATCGTCCGGTTAAGTTCAGAAGATACTGAACGATTCCGGTGCAAATATATATTAATTTATATTTATAATTGTTGTTGAGTGTCTAAAAATCTTAGATCAATATTAATATATTTCTGCTTGTACTACTCTCCTCGGAATGTTATTATGCTCATCGTGTTATGTTCGTTAGAGCTCCAGTCTATCAAGCCTATTTTCTATGATTAAAAAATATAAATTTATCAAATTTGTGCTTCTCCCAGAATACTGTACTTTGGAAAAACCTCTAAAAAAAATTGGCCTTTGAAAGGTTGAGAATTCCTGCACTATTTTCTGTAGTTGAAATCTTGAGAAGTGGCAAGTGGTAAGTGACTTGCTTGTGTTTTGTTTCAATTCGTTGAAGATTTCCAAATTAATTGGCACATTAGCTTGGACCAAACATTCTGAAACGATTAATAATTAAAGGCGACTCACGAGCTGGCAGAAATTTAGGTTTGGCTGGTCCAAGAACGGGGTGGTCGGGGTGTTCGGGGTGCTCGGGATGGTGGGAGTGGTATTGAAGTGATTGCTGCCTTACGGGCAAATAATTGCAAGTGACAGGCGCTTTAATTTGTCTTCCTCTTTTTCAGTTACTTTTATTTTTGGCCTCGAGTTGTTAGGGTGTGAGAGGCACCGATATCTTTTTGGGTCCGGTTGCCATGTTTATGATAAACTTAATTCAGTGTAAATGAGCGATTCCCTGTGTTTGGAGAATGGGGAAATGTGAGAGCGAAGCAATGAAGAAATTAATGTGGCCGCTGACAGTGGAGGAACCGAGCTTACCACCGGCTTGGTGAGTCGGGGAGAAGTTGAAGCAAAGTTATTTGGTAATCTTCAAATAAACTGTTTGAAAGTAACGATATTTCAATAAGTATAAAATAACAATCTGGCATCTCATGTTTGAATAAACGATTGTTCGCAAACGGAACAGAAAAGAACAGTCTAGTTGAACATGCCGGAGAGGCATCATGCTTGGCCGTGACGAGTTAGTTTTCAAATAAGACAATATTGTAATAGTAACTTAAATCGTAACAACACATCTTATAATTAAGCAATCCACTGGAAATAAATGAAGATATTATAATAAAGAACACAATATCTAACAGGTTATGGGCCCAGGAGGCAATAGCTTTAATGTAAGAAAGTGTGTGCGTGAGATCTCGATTACGAAAAATTGTGAAATTAACTATTTTGGAAAACAAAAGTGAAGTCGTGGAAAATGGCTGGAAATGTCATGAGAATTGAGCCGCTCAGTGCGGAAAATTATGATACATGGAAACTGAAAATGCGCGCCGTTCTAGTGAAAAATGACTTATGGCAGTATGTTGAAGGCACAGAGAAATGCCCACAGAAAGACCCGGAAAAAATGTTGTGGAAAGCACAAGACTTGAAGGCTCAGGCAGATATTATATTGTCGGTCAGTGAATCGGAGTTAAACGTTATTGAGGGATGCGCGACAGCTAGGGAATGCTGGATAAAGTTAGAAAATACTTTTCAATCGAAAGGCCCCGTCAGAAAAGCCGGTTTGCTAAAACGCATTGCCTTGTCCCGCATGAGCGAAAATGGGGACATGAGGGAGCACCTAAGAGAGTTCTTTGACGCGTACAAAAAATTAAAAGAAATAGGTGTTGTTGTCGGCGAAGACCTATTAGTGATTTTGTTGTTGTATAGTCTACCCGATACATACGAAACATTTAGATGCGCCATAGAAACAAGAGATGAGTTACCAAGTGCCGATGTGCTTCGCGTAAAAATTCTCGAGGAATCAGAAGCGCGAAAAGTAAAGAAAGACCGCGAAGTTCAAAACGCATTATATGCTGACCGCCAAAAGGGCACCAAAAGGCAAAAACAAAAAGAGGACAGAAAGTGTTATACATGCGGTAAAATTGGGCGTCTAGCGCGCGAGTGTCGTGTAAAAGAAAAAAGCAAATTCAAGAATAACGGAATGAACAAAGACAGAGATCGGAACAAAAAAGTGACAAACACAACTTTTAATGTGTGTGAGCACGGTTTCTCAGTTGCGGAGAGAAATGATTTATGGTGCCTAGACAGTGGATGCTCTTCACACATGAGTTCTAGCAAAAATTTATTTGACAGTATAAAGCATATCGAAAAGACATTGCAGTTGGCAAATAATGAAACAGCTAAAGTAAATGGTGTTGGTGAAGTGAACCTCAAAATTCGAGAAAATCGAAAAAGACCATGTGAAATTACATTGAAGCAAGTTTTATATGTTTCTGACTTGCGACAAAACTTACTATCAGTTTCTCAAATAACAGACAGAGGTCATGAAGTGATTTTTAAGAAAAATGAAGCGATAATTTTAAAAGACGGTAAAAGTGTTTGGCTACATGCTAAGCGATACGGTAATTTATATTATATGGATATGGAAAGTGACCAAGCAAATAAAGTAATCGAAGAACAAAGTAATATAGATATGTGGCATTACCGTATGGGTCATTTAAATGAAAGAGACTTAAAAGACATGGCTATCAATAAGAAAGTATATGGCATGAATTTCGATAAACAGGCAAAGTTATCGAAATGTGAAATTTGTATAAGCGAAAAGCAAACTGCAAACACTTACAAGGCAGCGACCGAAAAGAGAAGCGGTGACGTACTGGAAATAGTACATAGTGATGTTTGTGGCCCGATGCGAACACAATCAAATGGTGGATGCCGATATTTCGTCACATTCATAGATGATTACTCACGGTTCTGTAAAATCTACTTTCTTAAACAAAAATCGGAGGTATTTAATGCTTTTAAAGAATATAAAGTTTTTGTTGAGAATTTTACAGACAAGAAGATAAAGGCCCTCCATACTGACAACGGGACAGAATACCGCAACAAAGAATTTGATGACTATATGCGTAAAAACGGTATCCAAAGGAGATTGACCACCCCCTACACCCCGCAGCAGAATGGCATAGCTGAGAGACAGAATCGCACTCTTACCGAAATGGCTAGGTGTATGATGAAGCAGTCAGGCGCACCGCCTTCATTCTGGGCTGAAGCAGTCAATACGGCCTGTCACATCCGCAACAGATGTATAACCAAGGGGTTATCAGGCGATATACCGTACACTTACTGGACTGGAAAAGTCCCAATGTTGAAATACATGCGTCCATTTGGCACTCGAGCGTTTGTACTGATAAAGGGTTCAAATAGAGGCAAGTTTGAATCAAGATCCAAGGAGTGCATTTTGGTTGGATATTCATCAGAGTCTAAGGCATATCGACTTTTTTCGCCGGAAACGCGTCAGGTAATATTCAGTAAAGACGTTAAATTTATGAATACTACAGGTTTTAAGAATGAATACCAAGAAATATATAAAGAGAATACAGATGTTGAAATCGATTTGGCATCAAAACAGAGCTTATCCAATTCAAATGAAAAAAAGATGAATGCAAAAAGAAGAAAATTCCAAAAGAACGTCATGGTAGAGGACGACCCAAATTGTTGAGGACAGGTCAGCGTGGAAGACCTTGTAAATATTACCAACCCCCCCAGCAAAAAGAAGATTCTTTTGAAACAGATGAAGAGTCGAACTGCGATCTTAATGAAAGCATATATGAAGAGTGTGAAATGGCGTTCACAGCTGGAGTAAACGATCCACTATCAATAAAAGAAGCGAAAAGCTCAGAGGATGCAGAAATATGGACAACTGCAATTGAGGACGAGTTCATTGCACAGTTACGTAACCATACTTGGGAATTGGTAGAAAGACCGGAAAGGCGAAAGATAATCGGAAGTAAACTGGTATTCCGAACAAAAGACGACGGCACAGTAACTGGAAAGAAGAAGGCCAGACTGGTAGCGAAGGGCTGTGCACAGAGACCAGGCGAGGATTTTAATGAAACGTATTCACCAGTGGCTAGGTTTACCTCAGTAAGAATACTAGCGGCATTGGCAGCTGAGTTAAACATGGAGATACATCAAATGGATGTAGTTACCGCCTACTTGAACGGTGATCTGGAGGACTTCGTATATATGGACATACCAGAAGGCTATAATGAGTTTATGAAAAAATTAGAATCCAAACTTCCAGTTGGCGAAAAGCAACAGCTCCCGAAGGAAGAATACGTCGAAGCAGCCAGAAAATGGCGAAAGGCACTGGCGCAGATGAAGCATCCTACTTGTGGCATCAAAAAGGCGTTGTACGGATTGCGCCAATCGGGACTTCGATGGTACGAAAAGCTTACTACAAAGCTTAAAGAGATTGGTCTACGAGCTACGGAACAGGATCCATGCCTGTTCGTAATGCAAGAAGGGGAGAAAATCCTAGTTTTAACAATATATGTTGACGACTTATTATTGGCCTCAAATTGCCGAAAGTGGTTAAAGCGCACAAAGGCACATATCGGTGAAGCTTTTGAGATGAAGGATATTGGACCCGTAAACACGTGCCTTGGTATGGAGTTCAAGCAGAAGATGCAAGAGGGGAGTGTCCACATATCACAGAAGACATACATAGATGCCATATTGAAGAAATTTGGCATGACAGACTGCAAAGTTGCTGTAACCCCCATGGAAGCGAAATTGCAACTGAGACGACCAGATGTTCCTGACGAGAAAGAGATGGGAAAGTATCCTTTCCAAAGTTTAATTGGTTCTTTAATGTTCCTTTCAGTTGCGACAAGACCAGACATAGCTTTTGCTGTTAACTATTTAAGTCAGTTCAACTCAAATTACACGGCCGAACACTGGAAGGCAGCAAAGCGGATTCTGCGGTATCTGAAGGGTACCAGAGGTGTTGGTCTACTATTCAAACGGACCGAAGAGGATCTGTACGGGTTGATCGATGCGGATTGGGGCGCAAACATAATAGACAGGCGCTCATACACTGGACACGCATTCATATTAGCAGGTGCTGCCATTAGTTGGGAGGCACGCAAGCAACGGACAGTTGCATCATCGAGTACCGAAGCAGAGTACATAGCGATGGCTGAAGGCGTAAAAGAGGCGCTATATTTGAAGGGTCTGCTGAGTCGAGTTGGCATGGACTGTGCAACTGTACGCTTATTCAATGACAATCAGAGCGCACAAAAATTAATAAAAAAATTTTGGCTTTCATCCGCGCACAAAACACATTGATGTGCGCCACCATATGATCCGAGAAAGAGTATCGAGAGAGGAAATCTCCATTGAGTATATGCCCACCGAAGAGATGCCTGCTGATGTTTTAACGAAGAGTCTTAATGGTCCTAAGCATGGACAGTGTATAGCTTCTCTTGGGATTATGATTTAACTTGAGAATTGTGAATTGTCATTTTAAGGGGGTATGTTTGAAAGTAACGATATTTCAATAAGTATAAAATAACAATCTGGCATCTCATGTTTGAATAAACGATTGTTCGCAAACGGAACAGAAAAGAACAGTCTAGTTGAACATGCCGGAGAGGCATCATGCTTGGCCGTGACGAGTTAGTTTTCAAATAAGACAATATTGTAATAGTAACTTAAATCGTAACAACACATCTTATAATTAAGCAATCCACTGGAAATAAATGAAGATATTATAATAAAGAACACAATATCTAACATAAACAAATCAGTAAAAGAAAGAAGAAAAATAAAAATCACAATAACGGGGTTGGTCAGTTAATAGGGCCAATTTCGATTTGTATGACAGCTATATGATATAGTAGTCCGATTTTAATAAAATTCAGCACAAACGCGTATAATTATGTAAAAACGTGTTTGCTGAGTTTTGAAGAGATCAGTCAATAAATGTGCGAGTTTCTCTTAAAACCGATTTAGGTTCGTAAGGCAGCTATATGATATAGTTGTCCGATCCTTACAAAATTTGGTACATATATTAATTGCTATAAAAAACATATGCATATTAAATTTCAACAGGATCGAAAAATAAATGTGTGAGTTATTCGCTAAACCGATTTAGGTTCGTATGACAGCTATAAGATATAGTGATCCGATCCAGGCGAAATTTGGCAAAATTATCTATCGTTATATAAAAAACACGCATGCCAAATTTGAATCGGAATATAAATGTGGAAGTTATTGCCTAAACCGATTTAGGTTCGTATGACAGCTATATGATATAGTGGTCCGATCCAGCCGGTTCAAATAAGTGTACTACCTAGGTAAAAAACGAAGGCTATATACCAAGTTTCAGCAAAATAGCTTTTAAACTGACGGATTAAATCAGATATGTACAGACGGACAGACGGACAGACGGACATGGCTATATCGACTCCTCTAGTGATTCTAAGTATTCTAGATGTAACTTTTGTGGGTCTACGATGTTTGGTTCTGTGCGTTACAAACATCAGAGCAAAGTGAATAGACTCCTTTTTCTTCGAAAAGAGTCTAAAAACACGCATGCCAAATTTGAAAAGAATCGGATAATAAATGTGGAAGTTATTGCCTAAACCGATTTGGGTTCGTTTGACAGCTATATGATATAGTGGTCCGATCCGACCGATTCAAACTAGTGTACTACATAGGTAAAAAAGAAGGCTATATACCAAGTTTCAGCAAAATAGCTTTTAAACTGACGGATTAAATCAGATATGTACAGACGGACAGACGGACATGGCTATATCGACTCCTCTAGTGATTCTAAGTATTCTAGATGTAACTTTTGTGGGTCTACGATGTTTGGTTCTGTGCGTTACAAACATCAGAGCAAAGTGAATAGAAAGAGTCTAAAAAAAAAAAACGATGGGTTGTTCTTCTGTTGTTGGCAGCAAATTGTCGTTTCGTATGCAAATTTTTTTATAACTGGAACACTTTGGACTCGGGTTTTATTTAACAACAATGACAAACTCCTATGCCCAAGTGTAATTGAATAAAATATTTTTGGAAAACTGAAATAAAAGTATTAACTGTTTTATTAGAAACACCAATTTAACTCAGTTATATTTAATTATAGTTATTTTATTTTTTTATGCTCTACGAGCTCTTTTCAAAAACGCACGCACGCCACAAGCACAGCAGGAAAAAGGAACGAACAAATCAAGAGTGTGACCATACTTCAATGTATGCATAATACTAAATTAATCGATTACTATTTATGTCGATTAATCAAGTGAATGTTATTTTTGTTAAGGCGATATATTCAACACGCCCCCTCAAAAACAACATTTAAAACTTTTCAATAAAAAATAAAAAAAACTTATTCATTACAAACTTATTCTAGTGTGGCTAGTGTGCTTACTGGGAGTGTACAATGTGTTATCCAGCATTTACTGCGAGGATCAGGGAAAACCCAGAAAAACCTGATCAGATAACATTTAAAAAAAAACTTAATTACATGGAATACTTTAGATTAACAATGTTTCAGTACTTCAAAATTTTAAGAATTAATAAGAAAATAAAATTTGAGTTCAATGAAATATAATAGTCAGCTTTTCAGTTATCTGTCATCAGTCCTCCGCATCTTGTTGCAATCCCATCTTAGCTCGGAGTTCCGTGAATCTTGCTGCCGGAAGAGGCTTTGTCATTATATCTGCAAGTTGTTTTTCTGTGGATATATACTCAATAAGAATAACATTATTTTCAACTTGCTCTCTTGCAAAATGGTATTTTATATCAATGTGTTTCGATCTTTTATGACATGAGGGATTATTTGCTATCCTAATACAACCTTGGTTGTCCTCATAGATTTTAATGGGTCTGTCAAGCTTTATATTTACACTATTCAGAAGGGACTTTAGCCAAAGAGCTTCTCTCACAGCTTCAAATAGAGCCATATACTCTGCTTCGGTAGACGAAGCTGCAACTGAATTTTGCCTCTTGGTATTCCAGCCAATAATGTTTGAATCAAACATTTTAAATAAATAGCCTGTTGTACTTTTTCTGTCTATTTCATTTCCACCCCAATCAGAGTCTACATAGCCTACTAATATATTTTCACATTGAGCATTTTTCTTATATATCAATTTCATATCAATGCTTCCTTTCAGGTATCTCAAAACTCTTTTTAAGCATTGCCATAGTTCTGTATTATTCTTGTTGCTATATCTACTTAAGATATTAACTGCTGTAGCTAAATCAGGACGTGTACATAACATTATGTACATTAAACAGCCAATTAGATTTCGACATGGTGCATTAGAGCTTTCATCTGAGTCAAGTGACTCATAGTTTAATTTGCTTGGTAATGGGGTACTAACTGCATTGCAATCATTCATATTAAATTTGTTCAAAACTCTTTTAGCATAAGCAGACTGACTTAAACAAATGTTGCCTTCAGACATTTCTATTCTGATACCAATAAAATATTTTATTTCATTAAGGTCAGTCATTTTAAACTTATTCATTAAGTACTGTTTGAAACTTATCATTCTATTCATGTTTCCTGTTGCTATAACTACATCATCGACATATAAAAGCACATGTATGCTTTCCTTGACATCTCCTTTGTCAAGTATATATATACATCGATCTACCGGAGAATTTACAAAACCACATTCTTTTAGCGCTTGCTCAAATACTTCAAACCAGCATCTAGCTGCTTGTTTGAGCCCGTAAATAGCTTTGTTTAATTTACACACATTCTCACCACTGCAAGGTACACCTTGAGGTATTCGCATATATATTTCTTCGTTCAATATACCATTAAGAAATGCTGTTTTGACGTCCATTTGATGAACTTTCAAATCATATTGAACTGCTAATGATAATAAAATTCTAAAACTTGAAATCCTGGCAACAGGTGCAAATGTTTCCTCATAATCCACTTGAAACTTTTGAGTGAAGCCTCTCGCAACTAATCTTGCTTTGTATTTGACAGGATTTCCTAATTCATTATACTTGAGTGAAAATACCCATCTACTATCAACAATATTTTTGTTTTCTGGCTTCTTTACTATAGTCCAAGTGTTATTTATTTCATGAGCATCTAATTCTATTTTAATGGCTTCGTCCCAAAGTGTTTTATCACTTCTATCTTTGATTTCATCATATGTATTTGGAACATCATTAAATATTGTATGTGCGTTCAGAATGAATTTATTAAAATTATCTTTATCTTCATTAAAAGATATTTGTGGCTTAGCTTTTAACCTTTCACTTCTTCTGTTTACTATTTCATTACTATTTTTGCTGTCTTCCAAGACTAGAATTGGATTATTACTAAAACCAATTTCATTAGGCTTTTTAGTTTGTTCAAATTCCGTACTCTCGTTCGGGAAATCTAATGCCTTACTCTCATTCAGGACATCGGCCAACTTTCTTTTCTTACTTCCAGAAAACTCTGTTTTACTTTCCTTACTCTCATTCGGGAATTCTTTTTTACTTTCCTTACTCTCATTCGGGAATTCTTTTTTACTTTCCTTACTCTCGTTCAGGAATTCTTTTTTACTTTCCTTACTCTCGTTCAGGAATTCTTTTTTACTTTCCTTACTCTCATTCGGGAATTCTATTTTACTTTCCTTACTCTCATTCAGGAATTCTGTATTTTCACTTTCCTTACTATCATTCAGGAAGTTTTTATCATATAATACAGCTCTAGAATTGACCATATTGGTTTCGTCAACAACCACATCTCTTGCAACCATAAATTTTTTATTAACTTCATCCCATAATTTATAACCATTGGGTTCATACCCAATAAGAATACACTTGAATGACTTGTCGTCAAATTTCCCTTTCTTAGTTTTATTATGCACATAAACAGTAGATCCAAATACTCTTAAGTGTTTTAGACTTGGTTTTCTGTTATGCCACATCTCGTATGGCGTTGTGGACCTATCCCCAAGCGCTCTACTTGGTATTCTATTTATTAAATATGTAGCAGTTAACACTGCTTCACCCCAGAACATTTTTTCTAATTTTGAACCACTAATCATGGCTCGCGCTTTTTCAGTAATGGTTCTAACCATTCGCTCAGATACACCATTTAACTGAGGTGTATGAGGTACAGTTAAATGATATGTTATTCCTTTCTGAACACAGAACTCACGCATCTCATTAGACAAATATTCCCTGCCATTGTCAATATACAAATTAACAATCTTTAGATTAAAATGTGCTTCACATTTTGGTACAAAATCTTTAAACATATTGAACACATCTGATTTGTGTTTCATAAGATAAGTTACACAATAATGTGTAAATTGATCAATAAAAATTACATAGTAATTTTGATCTTTTATAGTTGCTGGTGAAATCGGTCCACAAACATCTGAATGTATGATGAAAAGGGGTCTATTAACATAACTTTTATCTTTACACTGCTTAAACGGCAGCCTAGCTTGTTTACCATTTAAGCATGGCTCACATATTTCATCAGACAACTCAATACCATTTAGTAGACTATTATCGGTAAATAAATTCTTCCTTTTAATTTCTAACAATTTACCACTGCTAATATGCCCAAACCTCTCATGCCATAATTTATATTTATTTTTATTTTGTGCATTCACTGCATATGCATAAAATTTAATAATCGGTATATTGTTCAACATACCTGAACTTTCGGCTACCACAACTCCATTTTTTGAAATCTTTACGCCGTCCTTATCAAATTCGATTTTCATCTCCGCCTCTTGTAGGCGCTTTACAGATATTAAATTTCCTGCAGCCTCCTTGCAGTAAAGGACATCCTCCAGCGTTATCTGATTGTCATTGTGCAGCCGCACAATACCACGTTTAGTAGCGAGGATAAATGCACCTTCCTTGGCCACAGATATTTGAAGTGGATGCTCCAACTCCACACAATCAGCATACAGGTTCTCGTCGTTTATTATATGATCCGTTGCACCGGAATCAAGAATAAAACCAATTTTATTCACAAACTTTGAATTTACCATAAACGCGAAACCATGCTGTGACGTTGCGGTTTGTGCTGTTTTATTTTCTTTATTTTTATTTATATTTGATATTCTTTTAAAATGGTAGCAATCCTTTTTAATGTGCCCTGCCTTGCCACAGTAATGACATATAATATTCGATTTTTGTTTACTTTTAAAAATCTTTTGCTTAAATACCTTATTTTTAAATGAACTTTTAATATTCTGATTCTTTTGAACAACTGCTTTCAGAACTTTTCTACTTGAATCGTTAAGGTCATTTTTAATTTTTATCTCTTGATCTAGCAGCCTATTCTTTACAAATGCTACACTTAAATTATCTTCGGACAATGTTTCAATTGCCGTAATCACACCGTTATATGACGAGGGTAGAGTTAATAACAAATGGGACACTTTATCCATTTCGTCAATTTTCGCACCAGACGCTAATAATTCATTTATTAGTTCGTCGAAAATATTAAAATGGTTCAACAATGTACAGTCACCATTCAGTTTAAGCGAGAGCAAACGTTTGCGCACTGCTAACTGCGAAGCCAAACTCTTTCGCGAATACACGGCGTCTAAATTTCTAAGAATTTGCCGAGCCGTTATGTCGTTTTCTGCGAAATTCAAGAAGGCGTCACTTAAATGTTCTACTATAATGCTTTTCGCGCACCGCTCTGCTTTATTCCAAGTCTCATCTACCTCATCAGGCACACTTTCATCAATAACTTTTAATATATTTAATTCTGCAAACACTGCGCGAATTCTAAATTTCCAAACGGAATACTTTTCGCCGTCAAAAGGCTTTATATTACGTTTAGCCTTTTCCATGCTTCCTCGTATTCACACACACACTAATATGCGGACAACAGTTTCCTGGAAATTATTTCACAATCTAATTTTTACGATTTATAAAATTTTTCTATAGGCATGGACTGGGCCCATAACCTTTTGGAAAACTGAAATAAAAGTATTAACTGTTTTATTAGAAACACCAATTTAACTCAGTTATATTTAATTATAGTTATTTTATTTTTTTATGCTCTACGAGCTCTTTTCAAAAACGCACGCACGCCACAAGCACAGCAGGAAAAAGGAACGAACAAATCAAGAGTGTGACCATACTTCAATGTATGCATAATACTAAATTAATCGATTACTATTTATGTCGATTAATCAAGTGAATGTTATTTTTGTTAAGGCGATATATTCAACAAATATAAATCAAATTTCACACTTACCTCACACCAAACCTAAAAACCAACTTGATATTTTTAAATATCTAAATTTACTGTATTATTTACTGTATCTCCAAATGGAGAAAGTTTACAATTAACAAAAAATAACAAATTTTGCAAAGTTTGTCATAGTAGGTCTCGACCCAAATAATAAATTTTATGTGTTTCAAAAGTTTCTCTATGAACGCATTCCTTGAAAATTTGTCTACCAAACAGGTCGTACTTTTGATTTAAGAAAAAAAAAATTATTTTCTTTATTTTTTTATTATTTCTGGGCTTTCATGTAGAAGTTTATTATTTCATCGTTATTATTATTATTATTATTATTTAATTTAATTACTTCTTTATTATTTATTTGCAATTGTTTTTCTTTAAGAGTTCTCTGTGTTTAGGCTTTTCGTCTATTTATGGATATTTATAGTTTTATATAATGTTTACAAAGTATTTACTTTATTTATTATTTTATTGTTATTATTATTATTGTTATATATGTATACATATTTTTCATTTATTTGTGCGTAATTATATTAGAAGATCAACCAAGTGGCGCCTCTTGAGGTGTCTGGACAGCCTTGTGGTAGCTAAAGTCGCTTGTCTTTTTCTGTGCGGCAGCAATCTTTCCTTATATCAGCTTGTATACCTATTTATTGATTTCAAGTTGAGGTCATGATGGAGTGTACTATTACGAATATACCAGTCATAGTATTTCAAATTGAGTTCCGTAAATTACGTTTCTTCTCTTTGCCAGCAATTTTATAAGCCTTTGACTTTAAAGGTTTCCATTTGCTTTTATTTTTTTAAGTTTTTACCTTTAGTGAAATATTACGTATATTAACAATAGTTCTCCGTTAATCTGGTTTCGTTTGTTTCTTTTCACAATAGTTCAGTCGGTTAATCTATATTTCAGTAAATTTGTAAATTTCCTCGCAAATGCAACATTTATTAAGATTCTTATCAATATAAATATACTACGCCTTTGATGTCTGAAGTGAACCCACCCCTACTTTATAATAATAATTATAATATTGTTAAAAATAGTCGAATTGAGGTCCTCATGTACCACATTTCTCTTAGCAATTTTCATCGTCCGGTTAAGTTCAGAAGATACTGAACGATTCCGGTGCAAATATATATTAATTTATATTTATAATTGTTGTTGAGTGTCTAAAAATCTTAGATCAATATTAATATATTTCTGCTTGTACTACTTGACGAACTCACTCCCTCGGCGTTCTGGTCTCCTCGGAATGTTATTATGCTCATCGTGTTATGTTCGTTAGAGCTCCAGTCTATCAAGCCTATTTTCTATGATTAAAAAATATAAATTTATCAAATTTGTGCTTCTCCCAGAATACTGTACTTTGGAAAAACCTCTAAAAAAAATTGGCCTTTGAAAGGTTGAGAATTCCTGCACTATTTTCTGTAGTTGAAATCTTGAGAAGTGGCAAGTGGTAAGTGACTTGCTTGTGTTTTGTTTCAATTCGTTGAAGATTTCCAAATTAATTGGCACATTAGCTTGGACCAAACATTCTGAAACGATTAATAATTAAAGGCGACTCACGAGCTGGCAGAAATTTAGGTTTGGCTGGTCCAAGAACGGGGTGGTCGGGGTGTTCGGGGTGCTCGGGATGGTGGGAGTGGTATTGAAGTGATTGCTGCCTTACGGGCAAATAATTGCAAGTGACAGGCGCTTTAATTTGTCTTCCTCTTTTTCAGTTACTTTTATTTTTGGCCTCGAGTTGTTAGGGTGTGAGAGGCACCGATATCTTTTTGGGTCCGGTTGCCATGTTTATGATAAACTTAATTCAGTGTAAATGAGCGATTCCCTGTGTTTGGAGAATGGGGAAATGTGAGAGCGAAGCAATGAAGAAATTAATGTGGCCGCTGACAGTGGAGGAACCGAGCTTACCACCGGCTTGGTGAGTCGAGGAGAAGTTGAAGCAAAGTTATTTGGTAATCTTCAAATAAACAACTCAGTAAAAGAAAGAAGAAAAATAAAAATCACAATAACGGGGTTGGTCAGTTAATAGGGCCAATTTCGATTTGTATGACAGCTATATGATATAGTAGTCCGATTTTAATAAAATTCAGCACAAACGCGTATAATTATGTAAAAACGTGTTTGCTGAGTTTTGAAGAGATCAATCAATAAATGTGCGAATTTCTCTTAAAACCGATTTAGGTTCGTAAGGCAGCTATATGATATAGTCGTCCGATCCTTACAAAATTTGGTACATATATTAATTGCTATAAAAAACATATGCATATTAAATTTCAACAGGATCGGAAAATAAATGTGTGAGTTATTCGCTAAACCGATTTAGGTTCGTATGACAGCTATAAGATATAGTGATCCGATCCAGGCGAAATTTGGCAAAATTATATATCGTTATATAAAAAACACGCATGCCAAAGTTATTGCCTAAACCGATTTAGGTTCGTATGACAGCTATATGATATAGTGTTTGAAAGTAACGATATTTCAATAAGTATAAAATAACAATCTGGCATCTCATGTTTGAATAAACGATTGTTCGCAAACGGAACAGAAAAGAACAGTCTAGTTGAACATGCCGGAGAGGCATCATGCTTGGCCGTGACGAGTTAGTTTTCAAATAAGACAATATTGTAATAGTAACTTAAATCGTAACAACACATCTTATAATTAAGCAATCCACTGGAAATAAATGAAGATATTATAATAAAGAACCCAATATCTAACAGGTTATGGGCCCAGGAGGCAATAGCTTTAATGTAAGAAAGTGTGTGCGTGAGATCTCGATTACGAAAAATTGTGAAATTAACTATTTTGGAAAACAAAAGTGAAGTCGTGGAAAATGGCTGGAAATGTCATGAGAATTGAGCCGCTCAGTGCGGAAAATTATGATACATGGAAACTGAAAATGCGCGCCGTTCTAGTGAAAAATGACTTATGGCAGTATGTTGAAGGCACAGAGAAATGCCCACAGAAAGACCCGGAAAAAATGTTGTGGAAAGCACAAGACTTGAAGGCTCAGGCAGATATTATATTGTCGGTCAGTGAATCGGAGTTAAACGTTATTGAGGGATGCGCGACAGCTAGGGAATGCTGGATAAAGTTAGAAAATACTTTTCAATCGAAAGGCCCCGTCAGAAAAGCCGGTTTGCTAAAACGCATTGCCTTGTCCCGCATGAGCGAAAATGGGGACATGAGGGAGCACCTAAGAGAGTTCTTTGACGCGTACAAAAAATTAAAAGAAATAGGTGTTGTTGTCGGCGAAGACCTATTAGTGATTTTGTTGTTGTATAGTCTACCCGATACATACGAAACATTTAGATGCGCCATAGAAACAAGAGATGAGTTACCAAGTGCCGATGTGCTTCGCGTAAAAATTCTCGAGGAATCAGAAGCGCGAAAAGTAAAGAAAGACCGCGAAGTTCAAAACGCATTATATGCTGACCGCCAAAAAGGCACCGAAAGGCAAAAACAAAAAGAGGACAGAAAGTGTTATACATGCGGTAAAATTGGGCATCTAGCGCGCGAGTGTCGTGTAAAAGAAAAAAGCAAATTCAAGAATAACGGAATGAACAAAGACAGAGATCGGAACAAAAAAGTGACAAACACAACTTTTAATGTGTGTGAGCACGGTTTCTCAGTTGCGGAGAGAAATGATTTATGGTGCCTAGACAGTGGATGCTCTTCACACATGAGTTCTAGCAAAAATTTATTTGACAGTATAAAGCATATCGAAAAGACATTGCACTTGGCAAATAATGAAACAGCTAAAGTAAATGGTGTTGGTGACGTGAACCTCAAAATTCGAGAAAATCGAAAAAGACCATGTGAAATTACATTGAAGCAAGTTTTATATGTTTCTGACTTGCGACAAAACTTACTATCAGTTTCTCAAATAACAGACAGAGGTCATGAAGTGATTTTTAAGAAAAATGAAGCGATAATTTTAAAAGACGGTAAAAGTGTTTGGCTACATGCTAAGCGATACGGTAATTTATATTATATGGATATGGAAAGTGACCAAGCAAATAAAGTAATCGAAGAACAAAGTGATATAGATATGTGGCATTACCGTATGGGTCATTTAAATGAAAGAGACTTAAAAGACATGGCTATCAATAAGAAAGTATATGGCATGAATTTCGATAAACAGGCAAAGTTATCGAAATGTGAAATTTGTATAAGCGAAAAGCAAACTGCAAACACTTACAAGGCAGCGACCGAAAAGAGAAGCGGTGACGTACTGGAAATAGTACATAGTGATGTTTGTGGCCCGATGCGAACACAATCAAATGGTGGATGCCGATATTTCGTCACATTCATAGATGATTACTCACGGTTCTGTAAAATCTACTTTCTTAAACAAAAATCGGAGGTATTTAATGCTTTTAAAGAATATAAAGTTTTTGTTGAGAATTTTACAGACAAGAAGATAAAGGCCCTCCAAACTGACAACGGGACAGAATACCGCAACAGAGAATTTGATGACTATATGCGTAAAAACGGTATCCAAAGGAGATTGACCACCCCATACACCCCGCAGCAGAATGGCATAGCTGAGAGACAGAATCGCACTCTTACCGAAATGGCTAGGTGTATGATGAAGCAGTCAGGCGCACCGCCTTCATTCTGGGCTGAAGCAGTCAATACGGCCTGTCACATCCGCAACAGATGTATAACCAAGGGGTTATCAGGCGATATACCGTACACTTACTGGACTGGAAAAGTCCCAACGTTGAAATACATGCGTCCATTTGGCACTCGAGCGTTTGTACTGATAAAGGGTTCAAATAGAGGCAAGTTTGAATCAAGATCCAAGGAGTGCATTTTGGTTGGATATTCATCAGAGTCTAAGGCATATCGACTTTTTTCGCCGGAAACGCGTCAGGTAATATTCAGTAAAGACGTTAAATTTATGAATACTACAGGTTTTAAGAATGAATACCAAGAAATATATAAAGAGAATACAGATGTTGAAATCGATTTGGCATCAAAACAGAGCTTATCCAATTCAAATGAAAGTTCGACCAGCGAAGATGAATGCAAAAAGAAGAAAATTCCAAAAGAACGTCATGGTAGAGGACGACCCAAATTGTTGAGGACAGGTCAGCGTGGAAGACCTTGTAAATCTTACCAACCCCCCCAGCAAAAAGAAGATTCTTCTGAAACAGATGAAGAGTCGAACTGCGATCTTAATGAAAGCATATATGAAGAGTGTGAAATGGCGTTCACAGCTGGAGTAAACGATCCACTATCAATAAAAGAAGCGAAAAGCTCAGAGGATGCAGAAATATGGACAACTGCAATTGAGGACGAGTTCATGGCACAGTTACGTAACCATACTTGGGAATTGGTAGAAAGACCGGAAAGGCGAAAGATAATCGGAAGTAAACTGGTATTCCGAACAAAAGACGACGGCACAGTAACTGGAAAGAAGAAGGCCAGACTGGTAGCGAAGGGCTGTGCACAGAGACCAGGCGAGGATTTTAATGAAACGTATTCACCAGTGGCTAGGTTTACCTCAGTAAGAATACTAGCGGCATTGGCAGCTGAGTTAAACATGGAGATACATCAAATGGATGTAGTTACCGCCTACTTGAACGGTGATCTGGAGGACTTCGTATATATGGACATACCAGAAGGCTATAATGAGTTTATGAAAAAATTAGAATCCAAACTTCCAGTTGGCGAAAAGCAACAGCTCCCGAAGGAAGAATACGTCGAAGCAGCCAGAAAATGGCGAAAGGCACTGGCGCAGATGAAGCATCCTACTTGTGGCATCAAAAAGGCGTTGTACGGATTGCGCCAATCGGGACTTCGATGGTACGAAAAGCTTACTACAAAGCTTAAAGAGATTGGTCTACGAGCTACGGAACAGGATCCATGCCTGTTCGTGATGCAAGAAGGGGAGAAAATCCTAGTTTTAACAATATATGTTGACGACTTATTATTGGCCTCAAATTGCCGAAAGTGGTTAAAGCGCACAAAGGCACATATCGGTGAAGCTTTTGAGATGAAGGATATTGGACCCGTAAACACGTGCCTTGGTATGGAGTTCAAGCAGAAGATGCAAGAGGGGAGTGTCCACATATCACAGAAGACATACATAGATGCCATATTGAAGAAATTTGGCATGACAGACTGCAAAGTTGCTGTAACCCCCATGGAAGCGAAATTGCAACTGAGACGACCAGATGTTCCTGACGAGAAAGAGATGGGAAAGTATCCTTTCCAAAGTTTAATTGGTTCTTTAATGTTCCTTTCAGTTGCGACAAGACCAGACATAGCTTTTGCTGTTAACTATTTAAGTCAGTTCAACTCAAATTACACGGCCGAACACTGGAAGGCAGCAAAGCGGATTCTGCGGTATCTGAAGGGTACCAGAGGTGTTGGTCTACTATTCAAACGGACCGGAGAGGATCTGTACGGGTTGATCGATGCGGATTGGGGCGCAAACATAATAGACAGGCGCTCATACACTGGACACGCATTCATATTAGCAGGTGCTGCCATTAGTTGGGAGGCACGCAAGCAACGGACAGTTGCATCATCGAGTACCGAAGCAGAGTACATAGCGATGGCTGAAGGCGTAAAAGAGGCGCTATATTTGAAGGGTCTGCTGAGTCGAGTTGGCATGGACTGTGCAACTGTACGCTTATTCAATGACAACCAGAGCGCACAAAAATTAATAAAAAATTTTGGCTTTCATCCGCGCACAAAACACATTGATGTGCGCCACCATATGATCCGAGAAAGAGTATCGAGAGAGGAAATCTCCATTGAGTATATGCCCACCGAAGAGATGCCTGCTGATGTTTTGACGAAGAGTCTTAATGGTCCTAAGCACGGACAGTGTATAGCTTCTCTTGGGATTATGATTTAACTTGAGAATTGTGAATTGTCATTTTAAGGGGGTATGTTTGAAAGTAACGATATTTCAATAAGTATAAAATAACAATCTGGCATCTCATGTTTGAATAAACGATTGTTCGCAAACGGAACAGAAAAGAACAGTCTAGTTGAACATGCCGGAGAGGCATCATGCTTGGCCGTGACGAGTTAGTTTTCAAATAAGACAATATTGTAATAGTAACTT
Source organism: Scaptodrosophila latifasciaeformis (assembly GCA_037075145.1). Lineage (NCBI taxonomy): Eukaryota > Metazoa > Arthropoda > Insecta > Diptera > Drosophilidae > Scaptodrosophila > Scaptodrosophila latifasciaeformis. The sequence continues at coordinate 91,639 of JBAMCM010000331.1, read as the reverse complement.
AAATCGTAACAACACATCTTATAATTAAGCAATCCACTGGAAATAAATGAAGATATTATAATAAAGAACCCAATATCTAACAAAAATAAATCAGTAAAAGTGAATAGAATCCTTTTTCTTCGAAAAAGTCTAATAAAAATTTTCACAATAACGGGGTTGGTCAGTTAATAGGGCCAATTTCGATTTGTATGACAGCTATATGATATAGTAGTCCGATTTTAATAAAATTCAGCACAAACGCGTATATTTATGTAGAAAACGTGTTTGCTGAGTTTTGAAAAGATCAGTCAATAAATGTGCGAGTTATCTCCTAAAACCGATTTAGGTTCGTATGGCAGCTATATGATATAGTAGTCCGATCCTTACGAATTTTGGTTCATATATTAATTGCTATAAAAAACATATGTGTGTTAAATTTCAACAGGATCGGATAATAAATGTGTGAGTTATTCGGTAAACCGATTTAGGTTCGTATGACAGCTATAAGATATAGTGATCCGATCCAGGCGAAATTTGGCAAAATTATCTATCGTTATATAAAAAACACGCATGCCAAATTTGAATCGGAATATAAATGTGGAAGTTATTGCCTAAACCGATTTAGGTTCGTATGACAGCTATATGATATAGTGGTCCGATCCAGACCGATTCAAACTAAGTGTACTACCTAGGTAAAAAAGAAGGCTATATACCAAGTTTCAGCAAAATAGCTTTTAAACTGACGGATTAAATCAGATATGTACAGACGGACAGACGGACATGGCTATATCGACTCCTCTAGTGATTCTAAGTATTCTAGATGTAACTTTTGTGGGTCTACGATGTTTGGTTCTGTGCGTTACAAACATCAGAGCAAAGTGAATAGACTCCTTTTTCTTCGAAAAGAGTCTAATAAAAAAATCCCAACGTTATCTTCGGGGTGCCGAAGATTATAGACTCTTTTCGAAGTTGTTTCTGCCGTAAATCACATGAACGGGTCGTATGGTCAGTTATATGATATAGTGGTCCGATCTGACCGATTCAAACTAGTGTACTAGCTAGGTATGATATAGGCTATGTACCGAATTTCAATAAAACTTAGCTTACAAACTGACGTATTAAATCATGATATGTACAAACGTGATAGACCGACGTTGCTGAAATCGACTCCTCTAGTGAATCTAAATGTGCTAGAGTAACTTTTCTAAATCTACGATGTTAGGTTCGTATGGCAGCTACAAGATATAGTAGTCCGATCCATACGAATTTTGGTTTATATATTAATTGCTATAAAAAACATATGTGTGCTAAATTTGAAAAGAATCGGATAATAAATGTGGGAGTTATTGCCTAAACCGATTTAGGTTCGTATGACAGCTATATGATATAGTGGTCCGATCCGACCGATTCAAACTAGTGTACTACCTAGGTAAAAAAGAAGGCTATATACCAAGTTTCAGCAAAATAGCTTTTAAACTGACGGATTAAATCAGATATGTACAGACGGACAGACGGACATGGCTATATCGACTCCTCTAGTGATTCTAAGTATTCTAGATGTAACTTTTGTGGGTCTACGATGTTTGGTTCTGTGCGTTACAAACATCAGAGCAAAGTGAATAGAAAGAGTCTAAAAAAAAAAACACGATGGGTTGTTCTTCTGTTGTTGGCAGCAAATTGTCGTTTCGTATGGAAATTTTTTTTATAACTGGAACACTTTGGACTCGGGTTTTATTTAACAACAATGACAAACCCCTATGCCCAAGTGTAATTGAATAAAATATAAATCAAATTTCACACTTACCTCACACCAAACCTAAAAACCAACTTGATATTTTTAAATATCTAAATTTACTGTATCTCCAAATGGAGAAAGTTTACAATTAACAAAAAATAACAAATTTTGTAAAGTTTGTCATAGTACGTCTCGACCCAAATAATAAATTTTATGTGTTTCAAAAGTTTCTCTATGAACGCATTCCTTGAAAATTTGTCTACCAAACAGGTCGTACTTTTGATTTAAGAAAAAAAAAATTATTTTCTTTATTTTTTTTATTATTTCTGGGCTTTCATGTAGAAGTTTATTATTTCATCGTTATTATTATTATTATTTAATTTATATTACTTCTTTATTATTTATTTGCAATTGTGTGGGATATGTACAGACGGACAGACGGACATGGCTATATCGACTCCTCTAGTGATTCTAAGTATTCTAGATGTAACTTTTGTGGGTCTACGATGTTTGGTTCTGTGCGTTACAAACAACAGAGCAAAGTGAATAGACTCCTTTTTCTTCGAAAAGAGTCTAAATATAATTTTTATTTATTCAAAGTTCTAGGAGACCACTCGTTTTGATTACAATTTTAAGACTAATTATTATAAAGTAAGTTAGCCCTAATGAAAGCAGTGTCGCCGGCGTTGGTCGCGGCAGAGGCTTCGTTTCTGAAGATTCGCGGAAACAATGCAGACATTGGGTCAGCACATTTAGGCAGGTGCATAATATGTAGAGCGGATACTCGTGTGGGAATTAATATGCGTTTATGAGCAAGTGCATTGCACTTATTATGTGGAGCGGATGCTTGCGTAAGAGCGGGTGTCAGGTGATTGACTCTTGAAGTTGTTGGCCAATTGTTTATCATATTGAGTTTTATGTGACTATAACTTATGTTAAGTTAACTCTTCCCCCTTTTATTTGGCGCTTGTCCTCAAGTGTTAGAAGTAAGGTAGGTCGTTGAAACGAGGTACTCGTATGACCATTGGGACTGATGGTGGCTGGCTTTCCAATTGTTTAGGCTCGGGGGGAGCTACTTGTAGTATGACCTTCTCTTGTCTCTTTCTGCGTTGGAAGCAGGCACCTGTTATAATCAGTGAGATGCCAAATAGAATTAAAAGTGTGCTTCTGTTAAGAATGGTGTCAGTTTTGAGTTTCTGCAGCCGCTTCGTGTTTTTGATGTGCAGGCTCTCTAATCTTTGCAGAGAAACTACTTTGATTCTTTCCGTCTCTTCTGGTGTTAACTGTATAAGTGGTGCACTCGGTTTCATTAGTATCGCTTCGTTATTGTCAAATTCCACGTCGTCTATCTTCAGGGTTTCGTTGAAGAAGCTGATGACATATGACCCCTCCAAGTGTTTCTGTTCATTGTTCCTTTTGGAAAACTGAAATAAAAGTATTAACTGTTTTACAAGAAACACCAATTTAACTCAGTTATATTTAATTATAGTTATTTTATATTTGATGCTCTACGAGCTCTTTTCAAAAAACGCACACACGCCACAAGCACAGCAGGAAAAAGGAACGAAAAAATCAAGAGTGTGACCATACTTCAATGTATGCATAATACTAAATTAATCGATTACTATTTATGTCGATTAATCAAGTGAATGTTATTTTTGTTTAAGGCGATATATTCAACACGCCCCCTCAAAAACAACATTTAAAACTTTACAATAAAAAAAATAAAAAAAACTTATTCATTACAAACTTATTCTAGTGTGGCTAGTGTGCTTACTGGGAGTGTACAATGCACAATGTGTTATCCAGCATTTACTGCGAGGATCAGGGAAAACCCAGAAAAACCTGATCAGATAACATTAAAAAAAAAACTTAATTACTTGGTATACTTTAGATTAACAATGTTTCAGTACTTCAAAATTTTAAGAATTAATAAGAAAATAAAATTTGAGTTCAATGAAATATAATAGTCAGCTTTTCAGTTATCTGTCATCAGTCCTCCGCATCTTGTTGCAATCCCATCTTAGCTCGGAGTTCCGTGAATCTTGCTGCCGGAAGAGGCTTTGTCATTATATCTGTAAGTTGTTTTTCTGTGGATATATACTCAATAAGAATAACATTATTTTCAACTTGCTCTCTTGCAAAATGGTATTTTATATCAATGTGTTTCGATCTTTTATGACATGAGGGATTATTTGCTATCCTAATACAACCTTGGTTGTCCTCATAGATTTTAATGGGTCTGTCAAGCTTTATATTTACACTATTCAGAAGGGACTTTAGCCAAAGACCTTCTCTCACAGCTTCAAATAGAGCCATATACTCTGCTTCGGTAGACGAAGCTGCAACTGAATTTTGCCTCTTGGTATTCTAGCCAATAATGTTTGAATCAAACATTTTAAATAAATAGCCTGTTGTACTTTTTCTGTCTATTTCATTTCCACCCCAATCAGAGTCTACATAGCCTACTAATATATTTTCATATTGAGCATTTTTCTTATATATCAATTTCATATCAATGCTTCCTTTCAGGTATCTCAAAACTCTTTTTAAGCATTGCCATAGTTCTATATTATTCTTGCTGCTATATCTACGTAAGATATTAACTGCTGTAGCTAAATCAGAACGTGTACATAACATTATGTACATTAAACAGCCAATTAGATTGCGACATGGTGCATTAGAGTTTTCATCTGAGTCAAGTGACTCATAGTTTAATTTGCTTGGTAATGGGGTACTAACTGCATTGCAATCATTCATATTAAATTTATTCAAAACTCTTTTAGCATAAGCAGACTGACTTAAACAAATGTTGCCTTCAGACATTTCTATTCTGATACCAATAAAATATTTTATTTCATCAAGGTCAGTCATTTTAAACTTATTCATTAAGTACTGTTTGAAACTTATCATTCTATTCATGTTTCCTGTTGCTATAACTACATCATCAACATATAAAAGCACATATATGCTTTCCTTGACATCTCCTTTGTCAAGTATATATATACATCGATCTACCGGAGAATTTACAAAACCACATTCTTTTAGCGCTTGCTCAAATACTTCAAACCAGCATCTAGCTGCTTGTTTGAGCCCGTAAATAGCTTTGTTTAATTTACACACATTCTCACCACTGCAAGGTACACCTTGAGGTAGTCGCATATATATTTCTTCGTTCAATATACCATTAAGAAATGCTGTTTTGACGTCCATTTGATGAACTTTCAAATCATATTGAACTGCTAATGATAATAAAATTCTAAAACTTGAAATCCTGGCAACAGGTGCAAATGTTTCCTCATAATCAACTTGAAACTTTTGAGTGAAGCCTCTCGCAACTAATCTTGCTTTGTATTTAACAGGATTTCCTAATTCATTATACTTGAGTGAAAATACCCATCTACTATCAACAATATTTTTGTTTTCTGGCTTCTTTACTATAGTCCAAGTGTTATTTATTTCATGAGCATCTAATTCTATTTTAATGGCTTCGTCCCAAAGTGTTTTATCACTTCTATCTTTGATTTCATCATATGTATTTGGAACATCATTAAATATTGTATGTGCGTTCAGAATGAATTTATTAAAATTATCGTTATCTTCATTAAAAGATATTTGTGGCTTAGCTTTTAACCTTTCACTTCTTCTGTTTACTATTTCATTACTATTTTTGCTGTCGTCCAAGACTAGAATTGGATTATTACTAAATCCAATTTCATTAGGCTTTTTAGTTTGTTCAAATTCCGTACTCTCGTTCGGGAAATCTGATGCCTTACTCTCATTCAGGACATCGGCCAACTTTCTTTTCTTACTTCCAGAAAACTCTGTTTTACTTTCCTTACTCTCATTCGGGAATTCTTTTTTACTTTCCTTACTCTCATTCGGGAATTCTTTTTTACTTTCCTTACTCTCATTCGGGAATTCTTTTTTACTTTCCTTACTCTCATTCGGGAATTCTTTTTTACTTTCCTTACTCTCGTTCAGGAATTCTATTTTACTTTCCTTACTCTCGTTCAGGAATTCTGTATTTTCACTTTCCTTACTATCATTCAGGAAGTTTTTATCATATAATACAGCTCTAGAATTGACCATATTGGTTTCGTCAACAACCACATCTCTTGCAACGATAAATTTTTTATTAACTTCATCCCATAATTTATAACCATTGGGTTCATACCCAATAAGAATACACTTGAATGACTTGTCGTCAAATTTCCCTTTCTTAGTTTTATTATGCACATAAACAGTAGATCCAAATACTCTTAAGTGTTTTAGACTTGGTTTTCTGTTATGCCACATCTCGTATGGCGTTGTGGACCTATCCCCAAGCGCTCTACTTGGGATTCTATTTATTAAATATGTAGCAGTTAACACTGCTTCACCCCAGAACATTTTTTCTAATTTTGAACCACTAATCATGGCTCGCGCTTTTTCAGTAATGGTTCTTACCATTCGCTCAGATACACCATTTAACTGAGGTGTATGAGGTACAGTTAAATGATATGTTATTCCTTTCTGAACGCAGAACTCACGCATCTCATTAGACAAATATTCCCTGCCATTGTCAATATACAAATTAACAATCTTTAGATTAAAATGTGCTTCACATTTTGGTACAAAATCTTTAAACATATTGAACACATCTGATTTGTGTTTCATAAGATAAGTTACACAGTAATGTGTAAATTGATCAATAAAAATTACATAGTAATTTTGATCTTTTATAGTTGCTGGTGAAATCGGTCCACAAACATCTGAATGTATGATGAAAAGGGGTCTATTAACATAACTTTTATCTTTACACTGCTTGAACGGCAGCCTAGCTTGTTTACCATTTAAACAGGGCTCACATATTTCATCAGACAACTCAATATCATTTAGTAGACTATTATCGGTAAATAAATTCTTCCTTTTAATTTCTAACAATTTACCACTGCTAATATGCCCAAACCTCTCATGCCATAATTTATATTTATTTTTATTTTGTGCATTTACTGCATATGCATAAAATTTAATAATCGGTATATTGTTCAACATACCTGAACTTTCGGCTACCACAACTCCATTTTTTGATAACTTTACGCCGTCTTTATCAAATTCGATTTTCATCTCCGCCTCTTGTAGGCGCTTTACAGATATTAAATTTCCTGCAGCCTCCTTGCAGTAAAGGACATCCTCCAGCGTTATCTGATTGTCATTGTGCAGCCGCACAATACCACGTTTAGTAGCAAGGACAAATGTACCTTCCTTGGCCACAGATATTTGAAGTGGATGCTCCAACTCCACACAATCAGCATACAGGTTCTCGTCGTTTATTATATGATCCGTTGCACCGGAATCAAGAATAAAACCAATTTTATTCACAAACTTTGAATTTACCATAAACGCGAAACCATGCTGTGACGTTGCGGTTTGTGCTGTTTTATTTTCTTTATTTATAGTGATGTTCCACCTTTTCAGCCATGGCTGAATCGTGTCCAGCTCGTGTTGCAGCCCTTGCGCTGCCAAGGCTGGAGATGAGTCAGAGCACAGGAGCGCTGTGTCATCCGCATAAGTGCATGTCAATATTCCATTGTCTTCTGATACTGGCATATCAGAAGTGAATATGCTATACAGCACAGGACCTAGTACACTGCCCTGGGGAACTCCAGCTCGCACTACATGTTGGGGTGATTCAGAGTTACTGCTCCTCACGTAGAACCTCCTCTCTTCGACATATGCCTTAAGAAACAAGTAGTATGGGGTGGGCAACTGCTGCTTCAGCTTGAATAGCAGTCCTAGGTGCCACACCCTGTCGAAAGCCTGCCTCACATCCAGGAACACTGCTGCACAGTATTGCCCATGCTCGAGGGAGTCCAAGATCCTGCTGACCACCCAGTGGCATTGCTGGATGGCGCCATGCCCATGTCTGAAGCCAAATTGGTGGTCGGGGATGATTGTCCTCTCCTACAGTATGGGGAGCAGTCTCTTAAGGAACAGTTTCTCCAGGATTTTGGACAAAATGGCGAGCAGACTAATGGGCCTATATGAGCCTGGCTCGACTTCTGGCTTGCCCGGCTTGTGGATGAGGATAACCTCGGCGCACTTCCACTGCGAAGGAAAGTGTCCCAATCGCAGGCATTGGTTCATCAGAACCTTGAGGAACTCTATGCAGTTCGCTGGGAGTAGTTTGAGGGCGGCGTCGATTTTATCGTGACCAGGAGATTTGGTGAGCTTCAAGCACGAAATCTCATCCAGAATCTTCTGACTGCTTATCTCCGCGATAGGCAGGTCCATCGGACAGGCTGCATCAACGAACTGCGTCGTCACTTCGATGTCCTCATCATCACATAGGGCGAAAGGCTGGAAACTGGTTTCCAGGTGTTCAGCAAACGCATCCGCTTTCTCCTGACTCGACCGGCACCAAACACCTGCAGCTGTTTTGACGGGTGGCACCCTCCTCACAGGCCTTTTCAGATATTTGGTGGCGTTCTAGATGTTATGCTCAACATTGCCCGGTTCCAAATCAGCCAGGTACTCCTCGAGCGCTTTGCTCCTCGAGTCGTGGAGCATCTGCTTGAGCTGCTTACAGGCTCTGTTGTAGGCCCTCTTATCCGACGGAGCCCTGCCGGACTGCCAGACCCTCCTCAGCCTCCTCTTTTCAGATACCATCGACACCAGCTCAGTTGTCCCTGCGGGCCACTTGGAATCTCGCACTGCTGGTACGAGGTGTGGGTGTGGCCAACCTATATACAAGTGTGGTTTTATTATGTAATACAGAAATGTCTGAAAAACTTAGCATCTCCTCACTGGATAATGATGTTAAGTTTCCAGACTCAAAAATTTTGTGAATTTCTTGAACCTCATTGTCTCCTAATAAAAATGTGTTTATTACATTAAATTTTGCCCATTGTATGGCATATTTTATATTTACTATTTCTTCTTTAATAAATCTAACCTGATTCTGTAGATTGAGTGTTATCTCTTCTGTAAAGTGATCATTCTTTTTTATCAAATTGTTTATGGAATTGGTGATACTAGTCAATTTATTAAGTCTGTCCCTGAATTGATTATTGATAACTACCTGCTTGTTGCTATTGTTTACTATCTCATTGACCTTGTTTTCTAAAGACGTGAAGTTGTCGTGGTCTGGGGTACCTGCCACGTATTTCCACGCGGTACCCAGTGCGTTGAACGCTCTAACAGGTATGGAAGCTGGAACTAAGTGTGTGGAAGGTGGAGAAAGTTTGGTTCATTTCGTGGTTCAGAGTGTGTTAAGTATCTGTAGTTCTTAGATTATTTTCTATGTGCCATGAAAGTTTATTAAAAGTTTCATTGATGTAACTTAAATCTATAATGTGGATTAGTCTGGTTGTCGATGATCTTATTTTACCTATTCCTCTATAGATCGTTGCTGTTTGTACGTCCGTATAGTTTGTTATTTTTACGGTTGCGTTATTTCCGGTCAGCGCCCCTAGGGTCAGTATTCTGTGGAAAGGTTTAGTTATTTTTAATATTGCTTTTATGAACTATTTTGCCTGTTTCTGTTAATATGGTGGTGTCCTTGTCCTCTTTAACTATCTCCTTTTTAAATTTGGGTAATAATTTCGAACCTAATCTAACGTTGATTTTCACATAGACTTCGTCTCCTGGTTTGTATGTTTTGATGGGTTTCCGTTTCCTGTTATTGTGTCGTAGGACCTGGACTTTCTTCTGTTTTAATCTGTCTATATTGTCTTGCCTAGTATTCTCGTAATCTTCGGGACTGATTGTCGATACTCTACCAAAGAAAACCTCAAGTGTTTTTTTTCCTGTGACCGAATGAATTGTGTAGTTGTACTCGTACACAGCCCAATCTAGGAGCTCCTCAAAATTCCTATGAATTCCATTTTTCTTAATACATCTCATTATCTCAGAGAGTGTAGAATGGGATCTCTCGATTTGTCCGTTGACAGTACTTTTGTATGGTGGCGTTTGAAAGAGTTCGATGTTCAGTTGATCTTTGAGCATGAAGATAATTGAGGCTGAATTGAGGGCTTTTTCATTGTCCATTATGACGTATTTGGAGACACCGAAAGAAAAGACGAGTTCTTTTAAATAGAGTCGTATATCTTCTACCGCCGTTGACTTTATTATTCGTACTTGGGCTAATTTTGAAAATTTATCAATTGCGGTCAATACTAATTTCTTTTCTGTGGAATAATGTGACCTGGATAATCTGGTCTATCGTATTTTCCTTCATTACAGGTCTTGCACTGTTTGACTATTGAATCAATTTTAGCTTTCATCTTTGGGAAGTAGAATTTTTCGGACAGCTGGAGTTTGGTTTCTTGTGAATTTCTATGGGCTCTATTAAGAATTTTTTCTTCTAAAGTCGCCTTCCACCTTTTGATTCTTGCGTTGCCATTCCAATTGCTCAAGGAATGGGTCAAGGGTTGGTGATCGGTATATATTTTGACTTTAGCTCTACCGTATAAGTAGTTCCTAAGAGTTTTCAATCCCCATAAGAAGGATATGGGTTTATCGTCCTGTGATAGTACGGCTCCCAAAGCGTAATTGGAGGCATCTTTTGTTAATTGGAAAACCTTTTTGAAATCGGGATAACTAAGAATGACCTCTTTTGATATTAAGGCATCCTTTAGTTTTTTAAAAGCCTGTAGGCCTTCTTCGTCAAGTTCTATCGGTCTATTTTTTGATTGGTTTTTGGACACACGTCCATCTTCCCCTCTTAAAAGCGAGGTTGGGGGTTTCGCGAGCCTAGCGTAGTCCCTTATGAACCTTCTGTAGTACCCTGATAACCCGAGATCTTAAGTCTTTCAAGGTTTTTGGGTTTGGGAAGTCGGCAATCACTGCGACTTTGGCCGGATTGCCCTCAATCCCTTTGTCAGAGATTATAAATCCGAGGAATTCCACCTTGGATTTGAAAAGTTCGCATTTGTCTAGCTGACATTTCATGTTCGCATTGTTGAGAGTTTTGAAAATCGTTTCTAAGTTCTGCGCATGTGATTTTACGTCTTTACTGAAGACCACTATGTCATCTATCCATAGTACCATACATATTCATAAGTGGACCACACAAAGTCAAGCATAAGCATTTATTGTCTTCACCCCTTTTTTTTATAACCAAATGAATATAAGATAAACAAAGACATCCGGTAGCTTTTGGTTCTCAAACCCTAATTCAAGATTAAACAAAGACATCTGGTAACTTTTGGTTCTCAAACACTAATTCAAGATTAAACAAAGACAGCCGGTAACTTTTGGTTTTCAATCCCTAATTCAAGATTAAACAAAGACAGCCGGTAGCTTTTGGTTCTCAAACCCTAAGTCAAAATTAAGCAAAGGCTAAATCCCTTTTTAAAATCAAATGAAACAGACATAAACAATAACATCCGTCGAAGCCAATACCTAAAGACTAAGAATAAACAAATCTCGCAAGATCGCCCCTTTGAGTTATCACTCTCAATCCCTAATACATAAGTAAGAGAGCTATTTACTCTCAATATTAAAAATAAGAGAACCTTCTGCTCACAGAATCCAAAGACAGAGAAGTCAGCCGAGGTTTCTTTTTGAGTAAACTAAATAATGAGTTTGAGTTTTATTTTGGAGTCTCAAGAATAATGACCTAAATATCTAAGTTAAATTTGATATAAGAAACTTATAGAATATCTCTCCACTTATGGAGATAATAAAGTGTATTTTTTTTACATAATTTATTATTAAAATATTTCATTGGCGCAGTCGGTAGGATTGACAAGAAAGCTTAAGTATAAGATCACTAAAGGACCTTAAAAGCCTAGATCAAATCGTGTGTGAACCTGAAAATTTGAGATTCAATTCTATTTTTACTGTTTTCAAAAATTGCCAATCCGCAAAAGAACTATCGTGTGAGTGTTCACGGTTGTTTGAAAGAAGAAAAAATTGTTTTAACGCCAATACACCAGACGCCGGTGTGACGTACTAACTAAAAGATAAGCCAAAATTAGTTGGAGTGCAAAATTTTTTGTGAACTTTGTGAATGTATACTTATTAATACACCAGTTTACGGTGCAGTATACTAAAGCAAATTTAATTAAAATAAACGATACAAATTAAATCAAGACCAACAAATTTCATAAAATAAATTAAAATCAACGAAACAAATTAATCAAACCAACCAAAACTAATAAATACCAAAATGTCAACACCACCGAACGGTAATCCAATACAACAAGAATGTCTGAGGGGCAATTGAATCAAGCCCTTGAACAACTTCGTCAGGTTCCGGAGTTCACTGGAACTGCAGAGGCACTTAGCCCATTCGTAAGACGAGTGGACTATATAATGTCTCTCTATTCAACCAACGATATATGACAGCACAGTATTATGTTTGGAGCCGTGGAGATGCAGATCACCGGACCGGCCCAGCGTGTGTCACAGTTGTCATCAGCAAATAACTGGAATGAGTTGAAGAAAGCCCTAATAGATGAATATAAAACCCAAACCACCTACGAAGAACTAATCAGGAGACTCTACACAACCAACTTTTCTGGAAGTGTCCGTAAGTTCGTTGAAGAACTTGAATACAAATCTTATTTAATATCCGACAAATTAATGTTGGAGAATAACCGTCAGAAGAGTAATCACAAGTAATCACAAAAAAATTACCAGATAGAATATTCATGACTTTAGCCAGATATGATATATCCACAATTTCAAAATTGAAACAAATAGCTCAAGTTGATGATAAACATTACGAAGAGAAAAATAGAGGAAGAAAAATTACACACCACAGATCTAAATACAAAAAGAAAAAGAAAATTAATAAAAATGAAAATATTGATTCCAGGCTCCCAACGGATGGTGTTTCAAGTTAAGTTGATGACCATTTTAATAATAATGTTGCTGTTGATGAGTATCACAAAAACCCAAGAAATAGAAGTTAACCCCATTGAAGCAAAGAACGGTTACCTAGTATTTAAGACAGGAGTAATCAGTTTGCCATCTAATTACGAATACCATTGCTTAACAATTAACATAACTAAAGTAAAGGAAATTCATAATAACTTGATAACACAGACAGACGAGCTTGAATCGATTCCCCAAATTAAGTATTTAAAAGAAAAACTGAAAAGAGAAATGAACGGAATAAGAATAGTTCAGCGTAATAAGAGAGGACTCATAAATGTGGTGGGTTCTATTGGAAGATTCTTGTTTGGCACTTTAGACCAACAAGACAGAGAAGAGTTAGAAAATAAGATAACCAATTTATCCCAGATCATGATTCAGGTGGATGACTTAAACCATGTAATTGAAACTATAAATAAAGAAATAGAATTAGCAAACAAGATGAAAGAAACAAGCGTAAGAGTACAGAAATTAGAATTACTTATATTTAACCTACAACATTTTACAGAGTATATTGAAGATGTTGAACTGAGCATGCAGCTCACTAGATTGGGTATATTTAATCCAAAACTTTTACAACACAATACATTAAATCATGTGAATTCTGAAATGCTGTTGAATGTAAAAACATCCACTTGGTTAAAAACTGTAACAAATGAAATCCTGATAATTTCACACATTCCTCGTGAAATCTTTAATACACCAATATTTAAAATTTTGCCATATCCAGGTAAAGATGGAAAAATTTACATTTAAGACAAATGAAATAATAAAGAATAAGTGTATAATAGGAATAATCAATTAAGCAGACCTTTCATTAAAATAAGAAAAAACTATGAATTACATTACATTGAACTTTACATTATTGTAACTTGGAATTTACCCAAGAAAATTGCTAACCAAAATTGTCTAATAACCGAGGTTGCTATCGAAGGAAATAAATTAATCAAAATAATAAATTGTTCTTTTCAATTAGAAGAAATATCAATCTCAAATACAATACAAGATTTTACACAACCAATTTATATAAGTAATAATATCACAAAAATCGAACCATTGTCATTTATTCAAACTAAAGAAACTTTTAAGAAACAACCTGAAACACATTATATATTACAAATATTAATACTAATTATTTTAAAAAATTTAATAATCATCTTAATTTTATATTTTATCTATACATATAAGAAAATCATATTTGAAAAAACAATAATGAAGAAAGACAATCCATTACAAGTCCAAATGAAAGAATTGAATATTGACTCAGAAATTAAAGAAGAAATTGAAATAGTTGAAACCACTCCTCCATTACTTTATCCTAAACTTGTCGCCTGAGGACAGGCTAATTTCTTACGGAGGGGGAAGTAACATATCCATAGTACCATAGTACCATACATATTCATAAGTGGACCACACATAAAGTCAAGCATAAGCATTTATTGGCTTCACTCCTTTTTTTTATAGCCAAATGAAAATAAGATAAACAAAGACATCTGGTAGCTTTTGGTTCTCAAACCCTAATTCAAGATTAAACAAAGACAGCCGGTAGCTTTTGGTTCTCAAACCCTAAGTCAAGATTAAGCAAAGGCTAACCCCCTTTTTAAAATCAAATGAAACAGACCGTCGAAGCCAATACCTAAAGACTAAGAATAAACAAATCTCGCAAGATCACCCTTTTGAGTGAATCTTGAGAGATTACCCCTTTTGCAAAATAAACAAATTTCGGCTGATAAAAATATAATCAGAATTGAGAGCATTCACTCTCAATCCCTAATACATAAGTAAGAGAGCTATTTACTCTCAATATTAAAAATAAGAGAACCTTCTGCTCACAGAATCCAAAGACAGAGAAGTCAGCCGAGGTTTCTTTTTGAGTAAACTAAATAATGAGTTTGAGTTTTATTTTGGAGTCTCAAGAATAATGACCTAAACATCTAAGTTAAATTTGATCTAAGCGACTTACAGAATATCTCTCCACTTATGGAGATAATAAAGTGTATTTTTTTTACATAATTTATTATCAAAGTATTTCATTATATAGATGTAACATATTTTCCCTATGTGGTCTCTTAGAACGTCGTCTAAGGCGCGTTGGAAAATAGATGGAGCATTTTTTAGTCCGAAGGGGAGTCGTGTAAACTCATATTTTCCATTATTGACAGAAAACGCCGTTTTCTCAATGTCACGTGCCCTTAGTGGTATTTGGTGGAAACCACTTTTGAGATCTAGTACGGAAAACAATTTATTATTTCCGAGTTGCGCAAGTACTTCGTTGATAGGGTATTGGTCTGCTACGGTATTCTCTCCCGATGCATCGGCTTTTTTAGGGACAATCCACACTGGTGAATTATAGGGTGACCTTGAGGGTCGAATTATGCCATCGTTGAGGAGTTCTTTTACTTGTTTATCTACTTCGTCCTTGAGGGACATAGGGTATTGGTAGAATTTTGAATAGACAGGTTCGTCGGATTTAGTCCGTATGTCTGCCTTGACGTTAGTCACAAATGTCAACTTCTCGTCAGGCTTTGCGAAAAGCTGTGGGTATCTCTTAGTCAATCTGTTCAGTTCGTTAACCTGTTATGGAGTCATATGGTCGGTACGGGTGTGGATGCTATTCACGGATTCCAGTTTTTTCTCTTTAATGTTTAGTTTGACACGGTCTTTTATTATCATTAAATTTTTATTAGTGAAAATTGTGGCTTGCAATTCTTTTAGACTGTCATTGCTTAGAATGGCGTCGAAAGTTTTTAATGTTGGGAGTAAGAAAAATTTGATGGGACTTCAGAAATGTTGAATAAATTAGCCATCTTATAATGAATGATTTTAATACTGCCTCCTACTGAGATTGCATCGAATGGTTTGTCATGGGGTATCGGGTTGGAAACCCAGCGGGGTTGTATGTAATTTTTATTCGATCCCGTGTCTATTAGAATTTTCATTTTTTTCCGCCCCCTACATTTGCTTCGAAATATGGCAAGGAGGAGCGGGTGATTCTAAAAAATGTAAGTCTGCAGGTTCCTCTTTCATGTCCGGTTCCAATGCTTCTTCCCTATCTATGTACTCTTGTAGGGTCTCGTCGTATTATTCTGCACCATTTTCTTGTTCTATAGCTTGCATATATTGTTCCTCGGTCATGTCGGTTTGTTCGTTTTCGAAAGTCTGTATATTAAACTGTCTTGGTCTTTTGTCATTTGGTGCTAGGAATTGTGCTGGTGGCCTTTCACCAAGCTCGAACCTGGCTCTATTCATATAATTAACCTGTTTCGTACGAATACTGGGGTCAACCTCCATCGTCTTGGCAGGTCCAGGTCTTGGCAATGGTTTAGGAGCGAAGGGTCGTGGTGGTGGGTTTGGATACCCGTTATTGACAGATATGGTTCTCGGGAAAGGTTGTGGTCTAAATTGTTGGTATGGCAACCTGTACTCGGGTGGACCTTGGTTAAAGAATGGTTGGTGTAAATGCGTTTGTGGTCGCATCACCTGATCGACATAATTTTTTTTTTTTTTTTTTTTTTTTTTTTTTTTTATTTAGAGATCAATCTGACTTCATTTTGGTCAATAGTATTTCTTTTGTCTTAAAGATAGTCGCCTAGCTACAGATATTTATAGGTTTATAGAAGATTTACAGTTATTTACAGTTTGTTTTGGTTAATTACAATTGTTATCACTAATTCTTGTTACATATGTACATATATTTTTTGTATCTTTTGTTTGTGCGTAACTATCTAAATTAAATCTGCGAAGTGCCGCCTCTTTAGACGTCTAGTCAACCTTGCGGTAGCTAAAGGGCGTGCCAGACGATTCCTATGGGCAAGCAGTCGTTCACTGTAGCGACTTGTATGCCTATTTATTTGCTCCTCAATGGTTTCCACCTTGAGGTCATGATGAAGCGTGGTGTTGCGAACATACCAGTCGCAGCCAGTGATAAGCCTAAGAGTTTTGTTCTGGTGCGTCTGGATACGATTCCGGTTGGTTGCTGCGGCCATCCCCCAGATCTGGATGCCGTATCGCCAAGTAGGTGCGATGATGCTGGTGTATATTGCCCTTTTGCATCTAAGGGCTAATTTGCTTTTTTTATTTAGCATCCAGAGCAGTGATCTTGCCTTTAGGCGGCAGCGGAGTATTGCGTCCCTTATGTGATTGGAGAAGGTTAACTTGCTATCTAGTAGGATGCCTAGATACTTAGCTTTATTCTGCATAGGTAACTCTTCTCCGTTCAGTGTGATTGCGGGGGGTGGATCGACATAATTGTTTCTGGTTCTGGGCAGTGGTACGGGTGCTTTTTGTACCTGGGTTGATCTCAATCCCTGACTTTTAAATTGAGCGTGAGCCGTCCTGAAATTTTGATTCTCTAATTTTTGACACAAATGTAGAGCCTGTGGAAGGTCTTGCGGTTCTTTGATACCGAGAAGTCTAGGTAGGTCACCTCTTAAACCTCTAACGAAGGTGTTTAAGGCCCTATCTCTGTAGAACTGAGTCATAACTCTTTCAGACTCCTTAGACAAATCCATGCAACCTACTTTATTAAGTATTAGAGAGAGATGATTGTAAATCTCCTGATAATATTCTTCTATGGTTTGGTTGCCCTGCGTCATTGATGTTCATCTGATGTTCTAAGGTATTTACCTGGATATGGCTAATCAGTCTAGTGGCACATTATAGAACTCGAGTATCGCGTCTGCGTGTCCTATGACTTTATTCCTTATCGTGTGCAGAATTCCAAAGTATTTTGGGCTACCTCTTGTTGACTCATAGGCACTCAAAACCCTTTCTACCGATTTCCTCCAAGAATTACAAGTCTGGTCTGATTACTTTGTCAGTTGCGTCAGAGAAATTTCCGTAATTGTTACCCATTGACCTAGCTAGTGCAGGGATCTGCTCCTGCAATGTTTCTGCTACCACGCTGGTTATCCAGCTTTTTAGTTCGTTCTTGTCTAAAGTGTTGCGTTGTCCTGCACTACTCGAGTTGGAAGTGGAAGCGTGAGGGCTTAGGGTCGGAGGTCTAACTAAGTTCCTTGGGTTTGACATAATAAAATTCTATTATCACCTTCACTGTTTGAAAAAATTATCTTTCTTTTTTTTCTCAAATTATTATTCACTTTATAACGGAGGACACTCCTTTTATTCACAAGGAGATAAAAAAATTTTTCTTATATTTATTTCTTATTATATTTTCGATTTCATGTGTTATTTCTTTGAATTTTCTTTCTTTATTTTCTTAGGTTTTTTTTTTAAATTTTTTTTTTTTAATTTCCTTTTTTTTCTCAAATTTTAAATCTTTCTTAAATCACTATTTTCTTTTAATTTTTGAATTCACTTAGATATAGCTTACATTAGAATGTTGATCCGCATCCTTCCTGGTGATCCAGAATTTATCCTCTTTGCCTTGGCTACTGGGGTTCTAGTGTTCCACACTTCAGTTGGAGCGTGAACTGCGAGCGTACCTTACAGCTCGTTGCTGGATCAATCCGGGCGATTTTGCCTTTGGGGGAGGGTGACTAATTTCCTTTTTTTTAAGTTTCTCTTATTTCGCGCCTACCGACTTATCTTTTGTTTAGTCGGGAGTCTGTTCGAACGCGAAAAAGAAAATATTGTAACCGTCACTGTGCAACTGTTTGGCACTTAACACGAACTTAGTTTTGTCAAACGCGCGTGACGGTCCCTGCTCGGGCGCCAGTTAAAAAACGATTTATTGAATTTATAAAAAAAATATAATTTTTATTTATTCAAAGGTCTAGGTGACCACTCGTTTTGATTACAATTTTAAGACTAATTATTATAAAGTAAGCTAGCTCTAATGAAAGCAGTGTCGCCGGAGTTGGCCGCGGCAGAGGCTTCGTTTCTGAAGATTCGCGGAAACAATGCAGACGTTGGGTCAGCACATTTGGGCATGTGCATAATATGTAGAGCGGATACTCGTGTGGGAATTAATATGCGTTTATGAGCAAGTGCATTGCACTTATTATGTGGAGCGGATGCTTGCGTAAGACTTATAACTTATAATATATATAACTTATATATATTTTACACTTAGGTATATACACATATTGTGACATGGAAACCGAATCAATCGCTGATCATCGTTGTGCCACCAACAAAAAAAAAAAAAAAAAAAAAAAATTATTATTATTATTACCTCTAAAACAAAAAACCTCAAAACAAAAACATACACATAAATTAACACACATATAAAAAAAAATTATCACAAGTACCAACAAAAAATTAAAATATTTACATAAGCAAAACTAAACACGTATACATTTACTCTGATATTTCAACAAACACCAAGACACCAAACAAAAAAAAACTACAACAACAAACAAAATAAAATAAGATCTTAACATATAAAAAACACAACAAGTGCACAAACACACAAACCATACATACTAAATTAAACACTAAATGAAATCGTACAAGTTGAGTTTAAAATCAAAGAGTCGGCTAGGCCTAAGAAGTAGCAGTTTGCCAGAAATTAGGGAAGAACCCGAAGCATCAGTCTCAAAAAACCAAAGAAAAACACGACCACTTCAACAATACCGATGAATTCCGGTAACTCTTCGGGGTCTCTCCCCACAACTGTGAGCAACTTCAGTAGCATCACAACTTCAATGAACCCAACCGACATGTTGGCCTTCATTAAGGAAATTCCAACCTTTGACGGGTCCCCATGGCAACAAAAAAAATTTATAACGAACGTCGAAGAGGTTATCATGCTCATTAGGGGCACTGACCAAACGCCCTATGGCCTCCTCCTCCTTAGAGCCATAAGGAATCGAATTATCGGCAAAGCCGATGAAGCCTTGAATGCAGCTAATACAGAGTTAGTGTGGGACACAATAAAAGCGAATTTGGTGCAAACATTTTCAAACAAGAAAAACGAAGCTATACTAATTAGGGAAATGGAAATGTTCCCAGGGAACATGTCTCTAGGACAACTTTATACAGGCATTACAAAAATCAAACAAGAAGTATTTGACCTACTTACAGTTGGCGATGACATCCAAGCTGTCATCGAAGCCAAGAAAAATCTCTACAACCAAATCTGTCTAAATTCATTCATTAGGGCCAAATAGCCTTCCAGCGTGGAAGAGGCATACGAAGCATGTCGTACGGAACAAAGTTTCTATTTCCAAAAGAGGAAGGACTCACAATATCCAAACAACCGTACTAACAAACCATACCCAAACTATCACCGACATGACCAAACCAACATTAATTATAATCGCCAAGGGCAAGCCAGCTCAAACAACAACCGCCAACAGCGTAACAATACTACTTACAAGTATACAAGCTATACCAACAAAAATCCATTCAGACCAAACGACGGACAAATAAACGAAATGTATAAAATAAACCAGAATTCTCAAAATGAAATATCCTGTAATATCGCCGACACCGAAAATTTTCGCTTACAATCCCCGGCAAACAAACAGGATTCTTGAGTAGGAAAACACATGGACCTTCCCTCCCATATGTAATCATCACTTCGATTACAAAATATCCAGCTAAATTCCTAATCGACACCGGCTCAACTAACTCATTTATAGACCCACCCATTATACCAAGTGAACACCGAACAACTCTAAAACACCCAATATTAATAACCATTTTGAATAGTCATCACCTGACAGAATTTCATTTTCGAATTTCACTCCCATTTCAAAGGCCTCATTGGCATGGATCTATTATCCAAACTCGGAGCAAAACTCCTAAAGAAACAACTCCTGATAACTACCAATTCCCAAATAACGATTCACGCACAAATAAACCCGACAACCGAAGCATATAATATACCAGCGCTAATCACAACGCTTCTTAAACTTCCAGTCCGCACCCAAACGGGAGAAATTATATGCAAGCGTATAAAAATTAACGAGCATATCAATAGCATTAGCCAAATAGAAGTCGTAAATCCAAAAAATTACAACCAAGAATTCTACTTAGACCAACCAATAGAAACCGAAACATACACAAACAAGAAGTTGAAGAACAAATCAAAAAAATGCTTGATCAAGACATAATTCACAGACTATAGGACACTCAATGAAAAAACCATTTCAGACCGTTACCCAATCCCTAACGATATTCTGGACCAATTGGGCAAAGCCAATTATTTTTCAACCCTCGACCTAGCCAGTGGCTTCCATCAAATAGAGTTTAAAACCCAAGATAGACCCCAAACTGCTTTCACCGTAGAAAGCGGCCACTTTGAATTTATCAGAACCAAACCTTAATAAAGAAAAAATGTTACAAATCTTCCAGTCCATCCTCCAACCAAACAAACCCTGTGCCGTTTACTGTAGCGACAACCTATTCAAATTACTTCAAGAAATACATAACACTCTTTTTGCAAAATGCAAAACATACAAGTTACTTCGATGCTCAGAGTTTCTAAAAGATATCGACGACCCAATAGAACAAAACAATATTATCACTGAATATCACAAGAACAACAACTATCGCGGTATTGATAAAACCCTTCTTCATCTAAAAAGAAAAGTGTACTTCCCGTATATGAAAAATAAAATTTCCAAAATCATTAATAATTGCGATAAACGCCTTACCTTGAAATATAACAGACAACCTCAGAAAATAGAATTCCAATTCCCAGAAACCCCTAGATATCATCCACATGGATATCTACACCATCAACCACAATTACAACTTGAACCTAATCAACAAATTCTCTAAATTTGCTTGTGCCTACCCAATCCCAAATAGGAATAATATAAACGTTGTAAGTTTCTTCGGCATACCTAAAAAACTCATTCACGACCAGGGCATTTCTGTCAGCAATCTAATATACAACTACACACTACATCATTTCAACAATCAAGCAGTAATGCGCCCGTTGAGCGACTCAATCCACTCCACTACTAAACATACCCCATACGAACTATTTAGCGGTCGCACACACATGTTCACGGAATCAATCAAATTCAACAATGACCACGAGTATTTATAAAAACTTAACGAATTTCGAAAAAACCTTTACCCTCAGGTAAAGGGTACTCTTGAATAGAAAACACAAAAAATAATTGATAAATTGAACACAAACAGAGTAGCTCCCGAGGCATTACTAACAGACCAAACTATTTTAGGAAAGAAAATCGTAGGAACAAACTAACAGCTCGATTTCCAAAACATAAAGTTCAAGAAGACAAGGGACCAACCTTAATCACAAAAAGACCACAAAAAATCCACAAGTCCAAAATCAGGCGAACACAGACAAAAACCTAGGAAAAAGAAAACAGAAACCCCCCCCCCCCCAAAAAAAAAAAAAAACAACAACACTCGCCCAACCTATTTTCTTTTTTTCCGATTAACAGAGGCCTAAGAGCCACCACGAACTTGTTCGTATGTCCATTAAATGGAACCTCCGAATCGCAAAAATTAACCTCGGAACAACCCATATCGTCAAGACCTATAAAATATCTAATCCTGTAATAGACCTGGCTGAATATAAAAAATTTCAACTGGATCGGATAATAAATGTGGGAGTTATTCGCTAAACCGATTTAGGTTCGTATGACAGCTATAAGATATAGTGATCCGATCAAACTAGTGTACTACCTAGGTAAAAAAGAAGGCTAAATACCAAGTTTCAGCAAAATAGGTTTATGACGACGGAGTAAATCGCATAGAAACAGACGGACAGACGGCCAAAATTCAATAACGCAATCAACATCATAGAGAACAATGATTACAAACACTACAGTCCATAAATAAATTAGGTTTCAATATAGACATACTTAATGACCATTTAAAAGATATCACAGATAGCCTTCTACTGGCCAAGCTGAACATTGTACCCAAAACAATATTAAACGATTTCGAGATCCTCAAAATCAAACAAATATTCAAATTACAAAATATACAAATTAACTCGGAGGAACACTTGTATACCCTCCTAAAATTAGAGACATTGTCAGAAACTGAAAAAATCATATTCCAATTAAAAATACCCATATTTCAACACCATAATTACACACTTGCTAGAATAATACCTTTACCAATTAATAAAACACAATTTGTAATCACACCCAAATACATAGTATATAATGAATACACAATCAAAACACTTGAAAACATATGCACAAAAATATATATTATGCTGTCAGTTTGGTGGGATTGGAAGGGTGTGGTATATTTTGAGCTGCTTAAAAGGAACCAAACGATTAATTCGGATGTCTACTGTAAGCAACTGGACAAATTGAATACAGCCATTAAGGAGAAGCGACCAGAATTGGTCAATCGTAAAAGTGTCATATTCCACCAGGACAACGCTAGACCGCACACATCTTTGGTCACTCGCCAAAAACTGACTGAACTTGGCTGGGAACTCTTGATGCATCCACCATATAGCCCTGACCTTGCACCGTCAGACTACCATTTGTTTCGGTCTTTGCAAAACTCTTTGAATGGAAAAATTTTTGATATGGACGAGGACCGAAAATCGCACTTGCTTCATTTTTTTGCAGCTAAAGGCCAGAATTTCTATGAGCGTGGAATAATGAATTTAAAGGAAAGGCGGCGAAAGGTCATCCAACAAAATGGAAAATATATAATTGATTAAAGTTAATTCTAAAACTCAAAAAAATGTTTTTACTTTTTTTGAAAAAATCACCGGTTTCTTTTCGGTCAACCCAATAATAAGTTTACTGCGACAACCCAATAAGCATTCCTCACTACAACACTGCAAATCAAGTTTCTACACAGGAAAACAATCAGCATAAAACTGAGTTGCAACATTTTGTTATAAACAAATACTACATTTTGTATAAGTGAACTCCCGTCAGAGTTTCAATTAATAAAAAAAAATATATTTTTTATTTAGTGTTATGACCATAAGGTCTTTATTAATTAATCGCAAAAACAGAACTGATTTTAGTTTGACAAATTAGACCCACATATGTTTCGCAACCGGACGCCCGTGCGACCCCAAGTACCTTTGTTGATGGATGTTTCGGAAGCGGATACGCGTGCAGCTCCTAATGTTCTTATCAAAAGATTTGTGGTGTTAACTCTTCCATCTTCGAAAACGAATGTCCCTGTTCATTCTGGTCGGGTACGTTGATTATGACAGTAGTTTCGGCAATGTTGATCTTTCCCCTCGTCTTGATCATCATTCGTATTAGGGCCAAGATGGTAATGATGGTAATAATGCCTCAAAAAAATATGTCGACCAGGTGTGATGTCGTCTTCAGTAAACTTATCGTCTTGATGTTTTTGGCATTTAATTCTTTAATCAGCTCCAATGATAATTTCTCTTCGACTTGGGTGATGGCCAGTTCAGGTTCCAAGATTGCTGGCATTGGCTTGGCGTAGACGGCATATTTTGCTTCGAATTTTTGACCCTTTGCTTCTATGGTCGAATTGTTGTAGGTTACGAGGAACGTACCATTGAGGTTGGTGGTCCTCCCGTCAATATTTATTGTGCTCGTGAAGCTGTTCAGCAGGATGGTCCCTGGTAGCAACTCTTCCATTTGTGGGACGTGTTCGTTATTTGTTCTGGTGCAGTTGGCAGGATTCCCTTTTAGTGAGTTCTCTTATATTTCTATGTTTACAGATGGTTATTTCATTGTATTTATTACAGTTTAAAATTTTTGTGAAAAGTTTTTCCTTACATTTAATTATATTTTCGCTTTCTATTTTATTCACATTGTTGGCACCGGGACCGTGCCGGTTCGAGTGCGTTCCACGTACCCCAAGCAGTCCACCACCAAAACAAGAAACGTGTAGTGGGTCAGCTGAAATCTTTATTTCCATTTAAGAAATGTTATACAATTCATAGTGTTTTAAACTTACATTCGTGCTTCACGCACTCTTCTATTCCCAATGAACACAAATATCTACCTCTTCTTGGGCAGACGTACAAAATGCGACTGACTTAAACTTAATTTATGCAGAGCTGTATGCGATCTTCATTTGCACACAGGTGCGAGAGAGATAACTATATTTTTTACAAAGGGCACGACTGCATTGAGCAAGGGCAAGATATCAACGCAGAAAAATGTGCCGAAAACAAAGACTTGGCGCGCAAACTTTAAATAGCCCGCCAACATTCCCCACCTCGTAATTCACTAGCATTCGCGCCGTGTATTACCAACTTTTATGTCTAATTTAGCTAGTCTCACAGCGGGCCGAGTCAGTATTCCTTCACTAGTGCGCACAACGGCGCTTCTGACTTGACCATCTTTAGATTGGTGGACATCTAGGACCACTCCTTTTAGCCAAGTATGCCTCTTTCGATTTTCGTCCACGATGATTACAACATCGTCTACACTTATCGGCTTGATTGCTCGACGAAACCATTTGGTGCGACGGGTGAGCGTAGGTAGATACTCCCTCAACCATCTTTTCCAGAATTGATCAGCCAGTTGGCTGGCCACACGAAAACCTTTTGCCAGCCTAGCGCCGCTCTGAACTTCGACGCCTCGTTCTCTAAGACCACTAGAATGGCCCATCATAAAGTGGTTTGGCGTGAGTGCCTCACAGTCTGCTCCCTCTAGCGGCACATATGTGAGCGGCCTCGAATTTAAGATCCCTTCAACGTCGGCTAATGCTGCACGCAGTACTTCTTCACGTAGTCCAGTGTTTGGAAGGATTTTGGTCAAGATGGATTTTGTGGAACGAACGAGTCTTTCCCAGGCACCGCCCATATGCGGTGCGCCTGGTGGAATGAAAACGAACTCTATGTCTGGATACCTTTGCCCCACTATTTCAGATGATATGCGTTCTATCTCAGCTTTTAAAATCCGGCTGGCTCCTCGGAAGTTGGTTCCGTTGTCGGACATCATGCGACGCGGGCAGCCTCGTCGTGGTGTAAAGGCTTTCAAAATACAGAGAAATGCATCTGTTGATAACGACGTTGCTATGTCCAGGTATAGTAAGGCACGTAAATAGCACGCCCCAGCGCTTTTCGTGTCTGCGTCCGACGATGACATCGATGGGCCCGAAATAATCTACCCCAGTGTAGGTGAACGGTGGTGTGTGGGGTGACAGACGTTCAATAGGCAGATCTCCCATCTCTGGCGGATGTGGTCGGGCGCGTCTCAGACGGCATACTGAGCAACCGGATGAAACCTCTTTCACTAACGCTCTCAGCCCAAATATGTAAAACTTTTGCCGCAGCTCATTTACCACAATTTCATCGTGCAGATGATGGTATCGTCGATGGAAAGCCTCCACCATTAGGTACGTCAATCGATGTTTTCTTGGTAAAATGATTGGTCGCTTCACATTGACTGCGACCTCTTCTAAAACATCAATCCTTCCTTTGACGCGTAAAATTCCTGCTTCATCTATATATGGCGAGCATTTGTATAGCGGGTTTTTCCGGTTCGCTATAGAAGTACCAGATTTCAGGCATCTCATCTCTTCGAAAAATTCCTGCTCTTGGCAGACTCGGATAAGGATAACATCCATCTCTTTTGCTCTCTTAAGTAAGAGTAGCTTTTCCAGCTCCGAACTACAACCTTTCTTTATGATGGCTCTTAAGAAGCACAGAATACGTAGTTGAGTGGCTCTTAACTTCTCAATTTTGCTGAATCTCTGCGGGTCAGGAGAAATGCAACTCAGCGACGAAATATGTTTTCGCTGAACTTCCTCGTGGTTTAGTATACTGTCCACATGATGATTCAATTCAATATTCGTTTGCGGCCGTTCCGCTTCGTCTTTGTGTAAAAATGATGGCCCTTTGAACCATCTGCAGGCGCTGTCGAATTCGGGTGTTGGCCTGGTCCACTTTGTCCCTTCGTCTGCTACATTGTGCGCTGATGGAACCCAGCGCCTACTATTCACCTCTGAGCCTTCTAGAATTTCGCCAATGCGCAGGGCTACAAATTGGTGGAACTTCCGAGCATCCGACCGAATCCAACATAAAACATTTTTGGAGTCGGTCCAATAAACTTGCTTTTTGATGCTCACGGACATTTCCGATTCAATGGATCTAGTCAACCGTAGGCCCAGTACTGCCGCCATTAATTCCATACGGGGTATCGAGACGGGCTTCAATGGTGCAACCCGTGTCTTCGAGGCTACAAGGCTGCAATGCACTTGGCCATTTACTTCGGCTCGTAGGTACACGACTGCAGCGTACGCGTTGATGCGTGCATCTACAAATGTATGCATTTGGACCTCTGTTTATTTTTACCGTTCATTTTTAATTTTCTGGTTGCTCTCCAATGCACTTACGACACGCTGGCTATTTGACGTCCAGTGTCGCATGTCAAATCCACCACTTGCATGGATCCATTTTAATGCTTTTGCTAATTTTATAATTTCCGCCTCTGTATTGACTGATTGCAGCCAATCATCGACGAATGTATTGTCGCAAATTGCTTTTACGGCTTTTGGGTATTTATCTTCGAATCTTCTTGCGTTACGATTCTTTATATAGTTCGCCAAGGCTGGCGAACACGATGCTCCAAAAGTCATGACTTTCATGACGTATGTTTCGGGTGGACGCGACGAGTCACCGTTGCGCCAGAGAAATTTCTGAGCTGCCTGATCTTCTGGACGCACTAGAACTTGGTGAAACATATTCCTTATATCTCCAGAAACTGCAATAGGGCGTTCTCTGAACCTTATGAGAATGCCCATCAAAGACGTCAACGTTTCGGGACCTTTCAACAGGCAGTCGTTTAGCGATACGCCTGAGCTTTTGGCTGTTGCGTCCCACACTAGGCGCGTCTTCTTCTTGTTGGGATTGGTGACTGTAAAAATAGGAAGAAACCATGTTAAATTGTTGGGCACCAACTCACTGTCTTCCATTCGTCTGATGTATCCCTTTTGTTCATAGCTGCTTATGGTTGTTAGCATGAACTCCTTTAATTGTTGGTCTTTATTCATCTTTGCCTCCAGACACTTGAGGCGTTTTAGGGCCACCTGGTAAGAGTCCGGCAGGACTACTTTGTCGTATTTCCACAATAGGCCTGTTTGCCATCGTTTCTTATTTTCCAGGTAACACGTCGTGGCTTCCATTATATGCATAGAACGCTCGTCCTCCTTGGATCTAAGTGGTTTTGTAACCAGATTGATTCCCAATGACTCCAACGAGAAATAGTTTTTCAGACCTTCATCCATGCCACGGGTCTCGCTACATTGGCAAACAAGAAGCACACGCGAAGTCTTAGTCGCGTCGTCTATGGAGCGTCCGTACAAAGCCCAACCTAGTCTACATCGGGACGCGATGATATTGTCGTCTTCAGCTTCGCGTACCTCCAAGGGAACAGTCACCTTGATATTGTCCAAGCCTATGATAAGTCGGGCTCTCACATTAGAGTATGGAACGATTGGTAACGTTGACAAATGTTTTCGTGACTTCAATGTTTGTAGATCAATACTCTGCTCTGGTAGATCCAAATCAGCCATGCTCCTCACATTTCTCAATTTGTATTGTTGTCCGCCGTTGTTCCACTCTGATACAATTACCTCTAGCGACTTCGAGTTGAATTCGACTTTGGTGACATCACCTGTCCATTTCAGGCATAGATCGCTCGCCGGACCCTCCAATTCTAATTCATCTGCCAGCGACTTCTCCATCAGTGTGCATGCCGCTCCTTCATCCACCAATGCAAAGGCCTTTGTTTTCTTTGATTTTCCGTAGATTGTGAGTGGGATATATCGAAAAAGAGTTCGAGGTTCCGGTCTTCCATGGAACATAACGGTTGATTCGTCTCTCTTGGTAGGCTCATTTCCTAGTTGTTCGGCTGGGCCTCTCTTGACCTTACCGACTGCTGCGCTATGTAACAGTATGTGATGAATCAACTTACAGCCATCGACTCCACATTTTCTTTTCGATTTGCAGTTCCGCACTAGATGCCGTCCAAAGCAACAAAAACAGAGCCTTTTACCTTTAATAAATTCCCATCTCTGTTTCACATTCAACAGCCGAAACTGCAATCGGCGAGAGCATGTGTATTTAGGCAACTTGGACATAACATTTTCTCTGGGTGGTCCACAGACTCTAGCTGGTTCGAGTCCTCGTTACCTTCAACAGCACTATGCACAATCTTTCTTTCTGGCTTTTGGTTTGGTTCCTCCTGTCATTGCCATCTCGATGCGGTTCGTATGGACTGACCATCGTTGCATACATCGCCACGTTGAAGAGCCAATTGTCGAAAGTAGCCAGACTAACGCTATGGTTACTCAAACGATGTCGGCCCCAGTCTAACTTCATATTACATGGCAGCTTGGCCACCAGCTCACTCATCAATACGGGGTCGTGAAGATATTCATGTAGACCGACTGCCGCCATTGTTGCACAATAATTTTGAACCGCTAGCGCCAGTCGTATAATACTGTCTAGGTTATCCGGCTTTACGGCAGGTTCGTCTCTCAGCTTGCGTTGCAGGGCCGCATGTACTATTTCGGAACGACCGTACAACATCCTCAGTGTTCCAATGGCGTAGGGCACCGTCTCAGGAACCATAAGTTTACCATGCACGGCTTCCAAAGCTGGACCCTTTAGACATTTCTGTAGGCGGATAAGATTTTCTTCGTTACTGAATCCGCATCTCTCTGTTGACTGTTCGAAATTGCTAATGAACAGTAGCCGCTCTTCTGGTTTGCCAGTAAATACAGGTAGATCTCGACTAATGACAGGCCGCGCACTAATTTGCCCGGGCGTCAGTGTTGCACTTCTGGGCGCAATGTTGTTAGGTTGCGCTGCGTAGTCAGCTGATCCTGAATGTGGAAATCCGTTAGCCATGCCATGGTATGAACTTGTAACCGGCATAGTTGCCTGGTTAAAGGCGGCTGTGTTCGCTTGATAAGGCATGCTCAGCGACGTACACCATGTTGGGGGATCCATTTGGAGTCTACTGGTTGCAGGGTTATACGCCGATATTCCCGGGTGTGCATCAGTTGATGTATGTCTACCCTGGATTGGTGTCGACGAACTCGCTGTTGTGCCTGGTGTGAACGACGGACGGGCTGAACTTGATTCCGTACATGTTACGCTGTTGCGCTCAATATTGGCAACTTTGGCTTGTACATTTGCGGACTCGTGCAAACTGTTCTCAACCCCGGTTGTCTCTTGTTGTACAAGCGTGCTAGAATGTTCTCCGAGTTGGTTTTCTCGAACACGCGTTTTTCTTCGCACCTTTTGTCTCCTCTTCGTGATTGCGATATCCGTGAAGATCGACGAAGCAATATTCCGAAACGCGATGATATTTCGAAATGGACAATTCTGTGCTATCAAATATTCCTGTAGGCAAGAATATTTCAGAATGTTGGCACCGGGACCGTGCCGGTTCGAGTGCGTTCCACGTACCCCAAGCAGTCCACCACCAAAACAAGAAACGTGTAGTGGGTCAGCTGAAATCTTTATTTCCATTTAAGAAATGTTATACAATTCATAGGATTTCAAACTTACATTCGTGCTTCACGCACTCTTCTATTCCCAATGAACACAAATATCTACCTCTTCTTGGGCAGATGTACAAAATGCGACTGACTTAAACTTAATTTATGCAGAGCTGTATGCGATCTTCATTTGCACACAGGTGCGAGAGAGATAACTATATTTTTTCAAAGGGCACGACTGCATTGAGCAAGGGCAAGATATCAACGCAGAAAAATGTGCCGAAAACAAAGACTTGGCGCGCAAACTTTAAATAGCCCGCCAACAGACATATTGTTCGATTCTAACTGGCTTAATCAATATCTCGCTGCAAAGTTCGGAATTTGTTTTAGGAAGTTTTATGACGTATATTAACATTGGACCATTGTTCGCTATATTTATCTCCGCTATATCCAGTGCTTCTTGGAAATTGACATATGGCATTTGATCTGTTTCTAGTACCTTCTTTATCTGTCTAATTTCCTCATCGCCTAATATCAGGGGACTGGTTATTTCGGCTTTTGCCCATTGCACCGCATGGTTGAGATTCAGCATTTCTTCCTTTAGCATTTGGGTCTGGAACATAATAGAGGTGCTCTTATCTCTTTGTGTATTTCCCTCATATTTTAGACTCTTTGTAATGCTATTGGTAACCTGAGTATTTTTACTTATCTTTTCTATTATGGCTCTGTTTAAAATGACTTAGTTATTATTGTTTGTCAATACTCCGTTAATCTTCTCCTGTATTATATCGAAATCCCTACTATCTGGAGATCCGGCTATCCATTTCCATGCGCTACCTAACACTTCAATGTGCCTTTTCTTCTTATTCTTAACTCTTAGATTGTCGATTAAAGTTTGGGATTTCTTAACTTCCTCCATGATAAACGGTCGTATTGGATGACATGATTTTAGTTTGGTTTTCCCTGTGGCGTTGAGTTTTTTAAGAGTGTTCTGGTATTGTTCGAGATCAATCACATGAATTAATCGAAAAGCTCCTGTCTGTACTTTTGCTAGTCCAGACGTCAGCGTTACTACTTCGGAATTGGTGTAGTCAATTATTTGTACTTCAGCTGTGCATGCAGCCAGTAAGAACCTATAAATGAAGTTTCAGTTTCGTCCTTTGTAGATAACTCTTCCTGTTTCTGTCAAAACAGTTGTGTTCCTGTCCTCTTTTACTATTTCCTTCTTGTTTATAGATGACAGCTTTGTTCCCAATCTATTGTTGTTCTTTACGTAAATTTCGTCACCGGCCTTATAGGTTTTTACAAGGTCTTTTGTTTCGTTGTGGAATTCTAAATCTTTCTCCTGTTTATTTATTATTTTTTCAATGGTTTCTTGTCTTTCTGCTTGTTGTAAGTTAGGATCATTTGCTACCTTCCTACCAAAAAATAGATCGACTGGTTTTCTGTTAGTAGTATAGTGAATAGAGTAATTGTATTTAATTATAGATCTGCCTATAAGATCTCTTATGGAGCTATGGAGTTTTTCCTTTGCCTTTTGACATCTCATGATTTCAGTTAGGGCTGAATGGAAACGTTCGATTTGTCCGTTTGCCGCGCTATGGTAGGGTGGAGTTTTGAACACTTCTATATTATATTTATTCTGCATAATTCACATTATTGCACCTGAACTTAGCGATTTTTCGTTATCTATTACCACGATTTTTGGTACACCAAAATTCCTTAGTACTTCCTCTAGAGGTTGTTTTACATGTTGGGTCGCCCTAGATTTTATGATTTTCGCTTGCGCGTATTTAGAAAATTTATCAATCGCGGTTAGGACAACTTGTTTACAAGTCAAGTACAGGTCGATGTGGACAATATGACCTGGATATTGGGGTATAGGTGTTCCCTGTATTTCGGGCTTATTCGGATGTCTCTCGTATTTGTATTTGTTCTTTACAGACGCTGCATTCCTTTACGATTTTCTCAATTTTAGCTCTCATTTGTGGGAAATAAAAGTTTTCTAATATTTGCTGTTTATTTTCTTTTGCGCTACGATGAGCTCTTTTGTGTTCGTTAATCATTCTATTCTCCTGATCCGTTTCGTCCGTCAGGTCAGTTACTATTTTTTTAAGAAAATCTGGTCCTGAATTTACTAAAATGCTGCGGGTATATTTCTTGTAGGAGGCCTTAAGTGCGTTCGTCCGAATGAAGTCCATTTATAACAGAAGGGTTTAGTCGTTTTTTTAAGATTTCGAGAAATTTTTCAAAATCGAATGAGGGTTCCTCTATAGTATGTCTGTGATAGTTTGGAAAAATTATTTCAAATTTATAAGAGGCCTGGTTTCCTATTTTCAGTATTATTTGATTCTTAAAGACGTTTAGTGGCCCCGTAGCCATTGGAATTAGTCTTTCTGGCGAGCTGTTACTACTGTGAACTGTTGCGGTGAGGGTGTTTATTTCATCGTTTGTTTGAATGGGTGGTCTACTTAATGCGTCTGCTACTACGTTTGATTTCCTCTGCTTGTGTAAAAGTTCATGATTATATTCTTCAAGGATTGCTTTCCACCGCTTCATTTGGTCATTCCGTCTTTTGGGACTTGTGGCATACGTGATTGAATTGCGGACTGTGAATATCTTTACTGTAGTGGAACCATAAAGGTAATTGCGGAGTGTCTGTACCGCCCATATGATGGCAAGCATCTCTTTTTTGTTTGGAGGGTAGTACTCCTCGGCTTTAATCTCTTGAATTAAACATTATGGGTCTATCTTCTTGGGACAATACTGCTCCTA
This sequence comes from Scaptodrosophila latifasciaeformis, assembly GCA_037075145.1. Taxonomy (NCBI): domain Eukaryota; kingdom Metazoa; phylum Arthropoda; class Insecta; order Diptera; family Drosophilidae; genus Scaptodrosophila; species Scaptodrosophila latifasciaeformis. Next base: position 58,974 of record JBAMCM010000331.1, on the reverse strand, counting down.
TTGCATAGTCTGAGGCGTCCGTTGTCAGCTGGAATTTGGTTTAGCCAGTTTTGCGTAGTCTTTTATGAAACGCCGATAAAACCCTGAAAGTCCCAAAAAGGATCGAATGGCTTTAAGTGTCTTGGGAATAGGGAATTCTGCGATAGCTCTTACTCTTCTGGATTTATTTTAATTCCATCGTCTGCTATCAAAATTCCCAGGAATTCTACCTCCTTTTTGAAAAATTCCCACTTGTCCAACTGAACCTTCATATTTGCCTCTTCTAAAGTTCGAAAAATTTTACTTATGTCGCTTGCATGCTGTTCTTCTGTTTTGCTAAATATGATGATGTCGTCTATATAGTCGAAGCATCTGATATCGACGTTGTCCCCAAGTATATCGTCTAGTGCCCTTTGAAATATAGAGGGGGTGTTTTTGTGCCCAAATGGTAATCTCGTAAACTCATATTTACCCTGATTGACTTAAAAAATCAGTTTTCTCTATGTCGAATTTCCTTAGGGGAATCTGATGGAAACTGCTTTTTAAATCTATAACGGAAAAGAACCTGTTTTTCCCAACTGTGCAAGGACAAAATTGATGTCTGGGATCGGGTACCTATCGGGAATTGTGGCCATATTCATTTCAATTTTTTTTGGCCCGATGCATCTACCTTCTTAGGTACGACCCATATCGGAGAGTTGTAGGGCGATCGTGATGGTCTCATGACTCCATTTTCGAGTAGCTCTGTATTTGTTTCCCTACTTCTTTCCTGAGTGCTTCTGGATAAGGATAGTGTCTTGAATAGATAGGGTCGGTGTTAGTACTTCTAACTTCGTTGCTACCACTTTTGTTGTAAACGTTAATTTTTCGTTTGGGTCACTGAACAGTTTTGGGAATTCCGAGCAGATTTTTTCATAATTTGTTTTTGAGTGTTATTAGCGTGTACTAGTCGGATATTGTTTACTTCTCGTGAAGGTTGTTGGTTTAATTTAATTTTTAGTTTGTTTGCTATTATTATGAATCCTTGTCTTGAAAATATGTCTATTCCTATTTCTCTTATTGTGTCATTTCCTATCAGCGCCTCAAAGGACTCGAGTGCTGGTAAGAGAAAAAATTTGAGGTTACTGCTTTTGAATCCGAACGGGTTGGCTATTACGTGAGTGGGTGAGTCACTAAAACGGTGCCACCAACAGATCTTACATGGAAAGGTTTTTCATTTTTTTTTTTTTTTGTATTTATTGCATATTTTGGGTGGATGTAGTTTTTATTAGAGCCTGTGTCTATCAGCATTTTGATCATTCCTCGCTCACCGATTCTACAGTTTATGTACGGTAAGGAGGAGGATGTTACTCTAAAAAATTAAGATCAACAAAGTCGGATTCCAATGGTTCGTTGTTGTCTAATATTCAACTTCAGACACATGTTGTTCCGCGTTTTCAAATTATTCGTCCTCAGTTGTCACATGGAAGTTTCTTTGTCTTTTGTCAGTCTGTCCAAATGTCTGCTGTGCCAGTGGTCTTTTAGTTACGGTGTCATTAAAAGGTCTGTTTATGTAGTTTATGCGTCTTGTCTGCATACTTTGATCTATCTCCATTGGTTCCGGCCGCGCTTGGGGCTTCGGAGCCGATGGGCGTGGAGGGGGTGCCGAAAGGTGGTTTCCCTGTGGTTGGATACTACTTCTGTAATATTGCTGTTGTTGCGGTGATGGGTTATAAGCCCATCGAGGAGTTTGTGGCATATAGGCCAATTGCGGAAAGAACATTTGCCTAGATGTTTGAGGGTTTGGTTGTATGTTTCTTCTTGGCAAGGGTGGTGCTGGTCCAGGAGGACCGTCGAATTTTCTAGAATTGGCCTGATTATTATTGGCGTAATTGATTCTGAACTTTTGATTTTCTAACCTCTCACATAACTGGAGAGCCGATGGTAAGTCATCTGGTTCTCTGGATCCCAATAATCGTATAATAATGGTAAATCGCCTTTGAGACCTCTAACCAAGGTGTCGTAGGCCTTGTCTCGATAAGACTTAGCAAAAAGATCCATTGAATCTCTGTTCATTTCCATACAGGTAGTTTTATTCAAAATCAGCGACAAGTGGGTATAGACGAGCTGATAAAATTCTGATACTGTCTGGTTGCCCTGTATTAGAGACGACATTTGGTACTCGAGTGTAGTGACATCTCGTTTGTCAGCGTAATGAGTCGTCAAGCATTTCGAGATAGCCATCCAGTTTAAGGGGGTTTGATATGATTCTAAGACAGAGCCAGCATTTACCACGATCTTGTTCCTGATGACGTTAAGAATCCCATAGTACCTAGGTGAGCCCTCTGTTGTTGAATAAATTTGCAAGATTGTTTCTACACTTTTTTCCAAGAACTGAATTTTCCTGCTTGTCCTGAAAATTCCCTAAGGCACTTTACTACATCTGGAATTCTGTCCAGTTCGTTCATGTTGTTCCCCTCGATGTTTACTGGTTGGTCCACAAATTGAGGGACCCCTGGGTTTTACCTATCCTCTATCATTCTCTGTAACATTACCCATATTTCATCCTGCAGACCACCCATATTGATGGGAAAGACTTGATTCTGCTGCTGGTTTGCAGGTGCGTTTAAAAAGGGGGGTCTTACAAGGTTATTTGGATAAGCCATTTTTTCTTTTTAAATTTTAGTTCGGAAGTAGCAAAAATAAGTGAGCGAAATTATATTGTAGGTTTGGATTGTTTTGCAATGTGATCATGATTTTTAAAGATTCTTTTTTTTTTTAATTGTTAATTTGTAATTTCTGTTGCTTTTAATTAATAAAATAAAATTTGATTTATTAAGGTTTAAGAAAGTCCTTTCTTCTTTTTTTTTATGCTTGATTTTAACAACCATTATTATTATTAATTATTATTATTAATATTACTTTTTAATTAATATTAAATTAATATTAAAGAACAATATTTGAATTTATTTATTTTATTGAATTTTTTTTTTTTACTATTTAAAATGAAATTTTATCCCTAATTTTTATTTTAATGTTTATTCCTTTTGTTTTAGAATTTCGATTGTTTAACTTGATTTTCTATTTCAGTTCGATTTTGCTTTCACATAATACTACTTACATTATAAAATACATCCTGGACTGGCTGCAAGTAGTCTTTCTTTTCGCTGATCTACTGAGGTATCTCTTCCAGTTTTTTGGGCTTGACTATTTCGCGGGAGCAGCCAATCGGGTGCGTTTATTAGCGGCGGTTCGTTTTAATCCTTGGCAGTCAAATGGGTTCACCCATGGGATTTTTATACCCTGTACCTAAAAAGGTACAAGGGTATATTAAGTTTGTCAAATGTATGTAACATAGAGAAGGAGACGTCGGAGACCCCCCAAAGTTACCTAAAGTATGATCAGGGTGACTAGAGAAATCGATCTAGCCATGTCCGTCTGTCTGTCTGTCTGTCTGTCCGTCTGTATGAACACCTCGTTCTCAGAGATGGTAAGGCCGAGAAAGTTCCGGTTTGTTGCTAATAATCATTTGTTCTGCAGGTTAGATCAAGTTTATTATATTTTTTTAATATCCGATTTAGGTTCGGAATAAAAAGTATAAAACCACAACAACCTCAAAAAAAGTAGAAAGTTTATAGGCCATAACTTTTTTGTTTGCTATCATATTATTACGAAAGCTTGCAGTTGGAAGTTCTTATATGTTCTCAATAAGAATGTGAAGTTTCGATCTGATCGGACGACTATATCATATAGCTCCCATAGGGCCGATCGAAAGTGCAAAAATCGTTTTAACGTCATAATTTCTTTATCTTTAAAGATATTTTATTCAAATTAAGAAACAATATGAACTTTAAAATACTCAGCAGCTGTGTAAAGTTTTAATAAAATTGGAGATCTACATCATATAGCTTCCATAGGGCTAATCGGTCAAAAAATCCGATTTCTGTGCTTTTTTGTCAGAAAACGGGTTATTTATGAACCAATCGCAACCAAATTAAGCATAGGACAGTTTTTAGTATAAGTTTTTAATAACTCCAAATTTTATTGAAATCGGATGACTATATCATATAGCTTCCATAGGGCTAATCGGTCAAGAAATCCGATTTCTGTGCTGTTTTGTCAGAAAACGGGTTCTTTATGAACCAATCGCATCCAAATTAAGCACAAGACAGTTTTTAGTATAAGTTTTTAATAGCACAAAATTTTGTTGAAATCAGATGGCTATATCATATAGCTCCCATAGGGCTAATCGGACAAAAACTCCGATTTTTATACCCTGTACCTAAAAAGGTACAAGGGTATATTAAGTTTGTCAAATGTATGTAACATGGAGAAGGAGACGTCTGAGACCCCCAAAGTTACCTAATGTATGATCAGGGTGACTAGAGAAATCGATCTAGCCATGTCCGTCTGTCTGTCTGTCTGTCCGTCTGTATGAACACCTCGTTCTCAGAGATGGTAAGGCCTAGAAAGTTCCGGTTTGTTGCTAATAAACACTTGTTCTGCAGGTTAGATCAAGTTTATTATATTTTTTTAATATCCGATTTAGGTTCGGAATAAAAAGTATAAAACCACAACAACCTCAAAAAAAGGAAAAAGTTCATAGGCCATAACTTTTTTGTTTGCTATCATATTATTACGAAAGCTTGCAGTTGGAAGTTCTTATATGTTCTCAATAAGAATGTGAAGTTTCGATCTGATCGGACGACTATATCATATAGCTCCCATAGGGCAGATCGAAACTGCAAAAATCGTTTTAACGTCATAGTTTCTTTATCTTTAAAGATATTTTATTCAAATTATTTATTAGTTTTGAATAACTCCAAATTTTATTGAAATCGGATGACTATATCATATAGCTTCCATAGGGCTAATCGGTCAAAAACTCAGATTTTTTGTTTTTGTTTTTGTCAGAAATCGGGTTTTTTATGCACGAATCGCAACCAAAAATACCATATGATAGTTTCTTTTGTAATAACCCAAAAAGCCAAGTTTTAATCTAATCGGAGTACCATAACATATAGTTTCCGTATGGCCTCTTGGAAGTGCAAAAATCGTTTTAACGTCGTAATTTCTTTGGTCTTAAAGATATCTCTGTTAATTTTGGGAATAAGTCGTGCTTTAGAACACCAATCAATTGTGCAAAATTTAACCGAAATCAGATGGTATTTTCATTATTTCGTCAGAAATACTGATTTACGCTCCCTACAGGTACAGGGTATCTCAAACTCGGCTGCGCCCGAGTTTAACGTTCCAAATTTTTTTGTTCTCAGTTCACTACGGATATGACGAAAAGCTTTTTTTTCGAACATGATCACAATAACCAGGGCAGCCAGTCGGGTGCACTTACAGGTTGCGCGTAATTCGCGTTGCTTATCTTGACTTTAGTACCGCGCACACGCCCTATTTAACGTTGGGCGCCAGTTAACTCCCGTCAGAGTTTCACTTAATAAAAGAAATATATTTTTTATTTGGTGTTATGACCATAAGGTCTTTATTAATTAATCGCAAAAACAGAACTGATTTTAGTTTGACAAATTTGTCCCTACCTCACTTCGCCTGCCCACCTATGCTGCGGGCGTCGGTGCTGCTCTGCTTTGATTTTTGCTGCACTCGCTGGATCGCTGACTCTCACGGAAATTGGGCACTTTTGTGTTATGCAGGTGCAACATATGTTTCGCAACCGGAAGCTCGTGCGACCCTAAGTACCTTTGTTGATGAGTGTTGCGCAAGCGGATACGCGTGCAGCTCCAAATGTTCTTATCAAAACATTTGTGATGTTAACTTATACAAGCTAAGAACTTATATGTAGATTCAGAAAAAAGACAGTATTCAGAATAAAATCACCACTCGAAGCCAAAACAACACCGACTTGCTCTTTTTATTTAAAAAAACCAAATTAAACAGCAGACCCATAGATCGGGCTATAAGGAATATCTACCATATTCACCGTTGGAACGGGAAGTCCTACCTGAAATAATTACCATACTCATAGGTGGAATAGGAAGCCCAACCTGTACTAAACCAAAAGGAAATACCGACTCAAGCTCCCGAGCGGTAACTCGCGCATGAGCCAATTTAAAAATCGATAAAACTGATCTTTGCTATTTAAACATTCGGAAAAAGGGTTTATAAAATAATAATTCCTCGAAACATGGTGACCCCGACGTGATTGTTTTTCGATACATTCGGTACGGATAATACTAAAATATCGTTTTTAATATTTTGTGAACGATTTGAATCCGTCAAGCGAAACCAAATACAAATACATTGAACATTTATTGCTGTACATGCATACAAACGTGTAACGGTTTATTAGTGCACAGTGGGCTCTAGTGTATATAAACAGTTGTTTCGCAGACAGTGATATTGGTATATAAGCATACTCTCGCAATATACTAATTCGGAATATAGCTGCATTCAAACGGTTTTGATTGCATTGAACTATTCGAGTTCGCCATTTTCGCTTTCGGTATATAAGCATACACTTGCAATATTAATTCGGTATATAGCTGCATTCAAACTGTATTAAGTGCATTGACCCATTCGAGTTCTCCATTTTTGGTTTTAGTATAATTTTGCCAAACTTAAAAAAAAAATTGCAACGTTATCTTCGGGGTGCCGAAGATTACAGACTCTTCGCAGTTGTTTCTGCCGTAAATCACATGGACGGTGTTGGTCAGTTAATAGGGCCGATTTCGATTTGTATGACAGCTATATGATACTGTAGTCCGATTTTAATAAAATTCAGCAAAAACGCGTATAATTATGTAAAAAACGTGTTTGCCGAGTTAGAGAGATTAGTCAATAAATGTCCGAGTTATTCCTAAAACCGATTTAGGTTCGTATGGCAGCTATAGGATATAGTAGTCCGATCCAGCCGGTTCAAATAAGTGTACTACCTATGTAAAAAAGAAGGCTAAAAACCAAGTTTCAGCAAAATAGCTTTTAAGACGACGGAGTAAATCGCATAGAAACAAACGGACAGACGGACATGGCTATATCGACTCCTCTAGTGATTCTAAGTATTCTAGAAGTAACTTTTGTGGGTCTACGATGTTTGGTTCTGTACGTTACAAACATCAGAGCAATATGAATATACTCTTTTTCTGCAAAAAGAGTATAAAAACTAAAATGAATGATGAAAGTTCAAGCTCACCGAAACCTATGCTGGCCTCAAGTGAAATTGACTTTTATAAGGCAAAATCATCTTCTATATTCCGGCAAATCAGTGCTTTAAATAATTTTCTAACCTCAGAGGAATTAAAGAGTTTTGAAGAGTCTGACCTGGAGGTACGGATCGAAATCGCAACGCATATGCATTCGGAATTTGATAGTTCGCAAACAACATTGGATAAGCTTGACTTAATGCAATTGACCTCTGACGCCAAAACCAATTTTGCAATGTGAAGTCTAAATTATCTCGTGAACTCATTCGTCAGCGCAGAGCATCGCTAGCTCATTCTACTGTCATTCAAAATCCAACAGACACTCAGAGTTCCTCACTTCTATGTTCAGTTCGGAGTACACGACTCCCGGAATTTCAATTACCTCGATTCGCTGGTGCCTATATCGATTGGCCCGATTTTATCTCTATATTCAACAACGTGGTTGGAAGCAGAGACGATATCACAAAATTTTGAAAAATTGAAACCTTTCCGTTCCTGTTTGGAAAGTTCCGCGTTGGACACCATACGATCTTTGGAGCTCACAAATGATAATTATGGTAAATTATTGCGTAAGGTCGATATTTGTATTATCAGTTGTAGAGATAGGTTCTGCATGCAGCTTGCGCTAATTAAGTGACAAAAGGTATTCACATCTACGTGCCCTAAATAGAATGCTAAATGTGCAGGAAATTACTGACGGGACATTGATTCATCTCATCGCTTCAAAATTGAATCAAGCCACGTAGGAAAAGTGGAAGGAGGCATTACATACAAACAAGTTGCCTAAATGGTCCGAGATGTCATCGTTCCTAGAGAAGAGATGCCGTCTAGCTCTTCTTGCCTTTTGTGCAATGCCAAAGATCACCTTCTGGTTCTGGACGCCAACCCTTAGATACAAGGAAGCGAAACGTCTATATTTATGTCTAAATTGTAAATCTGGACATTGCAAGCATTGTTATATGGACTTAACTCCAGCTCTCAGAACCGCACAATCACTCAGACTTCTCCTCCTCATTCATCGGTACTCGTTTCCAATGCCCTTTCTCTACCTGAAGTTCAAAAAATAAAACAGACCGAATACGTGTTGCTAGCCACTGCTGTTGTTTACATTAAAAATCGCTCTGGCATACTTGTGCCTTGTAGAGCACTACTCGACTCTGCCGCTCAGCTCAATCTTATTACTTCTCGCTTTGCCAACCAAATGCAACTTAAAACTCTACGGTCCAATATCATAATATCTGGCCTGGGAGAATCTTCTATCTCATCTAGAAATTCAATCGAAATTCAGCTGCAATCGAGAAACGCTTCATTCAAAACGTCAATCACTGCAGCAGTAACTAACAATATTACTGGTCATCACCCCCACTTCGACATCAAATCAACTGAGTGGAACATTCCCAACAACATTACATTGGCTGATCCCCTCTTTTACAAAAGCCAGCGAATTGAGCTGCTTATAGGTGCCGGGCTCTTCTACGAACTCCTCTGTATTGGCCAGATCAGGCTCGCAGAACACTTGCCTTCTTTACAAAAGACATGACTTGGTTGGATAGTAGCTGGAAGCCTTTCTGCACCAAAGAGAAAAATTGAGGCTATGACTATATCCTGTATAAAAACAACTCAATCTGGGGGTGAAGCTTTGTCTGACATCGTTAAACTATTTTGGGATTTAGATCATTGCTGTGGATCTGCGACTTCTGTAACTGAGGACGATTTATTTTTTGAGCAACTATTCCGGAAGGGGTTTACACGTCTCAGCTCTGGTCAGTATTCAGTTCGATTACCAGTAAAAACAACCTTCGATTCCCTTGGAAATTCTTACGACCGTGCCTTGCACCGTCTGAAATCGCTTGAGAACAAATTTGTAAAGGATCCCGATTTAAAAAATTCACTATTTTGTCTTTCTTAAGGAATATCTTGACTTGAAACATATGTTCCTAGCATTTAAACTGTCAACATTGCCTAAATACTTTTTGCCGCATCAATGTGTCCGGAAAATGGACAACACAACAACAAAATTGCGTGTTGTGTTTGATGGCTCGGCGAAATCATCATCTGGTTCATTATTAAATCTTCTTCTGTTAGCGGTACCATCAATTCAGCCAAAATAGCTCCCTACGCTACTTCGATTCAGATTTCACAAAATTGCTTTGTGTGGAGATATTTGTCAATTGTGTCCGCGTTACACATTCCGATCAATATCTTCAATGCACTTTGTGGCGCGAAAATGCTGATGACGAGGTAAACGTATACACCTTAGACACAGTAACTTACGGAACAAAATCCGTAGCCTTCCTAGCCATTCGAGCGCTGCAACAATTATCATTGGACGAGGTAAAGAATCTTCTGCTTGCTGCTAAAATAATTCGCAGAGACTTTTACGTAGATGACTTGATATCTGGTGGAGATTCTATAGAAGTCCAAAGAATGCGTGTAGAAGTCAAGGAACTTTTGCGGCGAGGCCACTTCTCCATACGCAAATCATCCAGCGGCTCTGGAAGGCGAATCTGAAGACAGCCGTGAAAAGCTACTAAAATTTCATGACGGCACTGATATTGCAAAGATCCTGGGTCTCGTTTGGGATACGAGCTGCCATAACTTAATTTTCCACCTTTCGAAAAATCTGCCGGAACAAAAAGTAACGAAAGGAAGCATCCTCTCAATTATCGCTAAATTTTACGATCCTCTCGGATTAATTTCTCCAATTATAACGATACTCAAAATATTTCTACAGTCTTTGCCCTGGTTGGACTACAATTCTCAGCTGTCAGTACCTTCAAATTTCCTCGCTTTGGACCTTCCTTTTTATATTCAGAAGTTTCTAATTGGCCACCACTTATATCATTTATAAAAGACCTACCCGAGCGGCGTCGTCAAGCATTGGTAGTGGTTCAAGAAATGGATATTTCATTTAGCTGCAAAATGCAAAACTCGTTTGGCAAGTTGCAGCGCGTCTTCGCTTATATTCACCGTTTTTTACAACTTCGACGTACTGATCTGCTCCACCAACGAGAAGCACGACATCAACAATGGCACACATCTGCTCGTCAAAGCCATACAAATTATAAACTTTACGGAGGAATACAAGGCCTTGCAAACAAACCGAAACCTTTCTTCAAAAAGCCGCCACTATCTTTAAATCCCTTTATCGATAACAGTGGATTAATTCGAGTTGGTGGACGCTTGCAAAATTCTCTACTAGATTTTGAAGCCAGACATCCCATGCTGCTACCGAAACGACATCCTGTTACTAACGCCATCATCTTATTCTATCATTATAAATTCTTGCACTCTGGGCCACAAAGCCTCCTTGCAGCACTCCGGCAAAAATTCTGGCAGATTAAAAGAAGCAAAACAGTTGCCGCAGTTTTCGTTTAAAGCCAAAACTATGCGAGCACATCATGGCACCTTTACCAGCTGATCGCGTGCAGCCCCATCGTCCTTTCACTACTGGAATTGACTTTTGCGGCCCCTTCTATAGCAAGTCAAAAGTTAGAAACAGACCACCTACAAAATACTATATTTCGATTTTTATTTGCTTCGCAACTAAGGCTGTGCGCACTTCGAAGTTGTTAATGATCTCGAACATCAACGAACTTCGTTGGTGCAAAAAATCAACTTATCCGCATAATCAAGATTTCATTAATACTTGGTGTTCTATTGGCTTGAAATGGGACTTCATCCCACCGCGTTCCCCTCACTTTGACGGATTGTGGGAAGCCGCTGTCAAATCTCCTAAATTCCACTTCAACCGTGTCGTTGGGGGGACAACTCTGATCTTTCACGAACTGCGCACTCTTACATGTGAAGTCTCTGCAATGTTAAACTCACGACCTCTTTGTTCAATTACAGAAAACCCCAGCGATTTGGACGTATTGGCTCCGGCCATTTTTTAAATGGGTCTACCTTTGCCACGTTTGACGAAACTGATGTCACCCAATTGGATATCAATCGTCTCAATAGATGGCAACGCATATGTCAGATGCAGCAGAACTTCTGGCGGAAGTGGAGCTCCAATTACCTTTCCCTTCTTCAAGAGCGGGGTAAGTGACGCAAGTCCGTGCAAAATCTGGAGCCTAACAGTGTCGTCGTGATGAAAGAAGACAATCTTCCACCTCTGCAATGGTGATTGGGCCGAATTCAAGAGACAATTGCTGGAAAAGATGGCACTGTCCGAGTTGTTATTCTACGCACTGCTGGGGGAGTAATCAGAAGAGCCGTCAACAAAATCGCTGTTCTCCCCTTCGACACCACTTCTGTTGAAAAGATGCATTTTCCAACGGGGGGAGCATGTTAAGAGCAGAACTAAAAATCATAATTTGTATTCGAAAACAAAACTAAATGTAAAAAGTATACAAAGCTTTACACAACATATAAAGCTTTAGCACAGTTTGTTGTAACAAACTTTTTGCCCATGCGCAGCATTTTTGTATTCCTACTTTTAGTTTACCACTGTCCCCGCACATGAAATACACGCGCGCATGAGCCAATTTAAAATTCGAAAAAACTGATCTTTGTTATTTAAACTTTCGGAAAAAGGGTTTATAAATTAATAATAATTCCTCGCAACATGGAATGTATTTGGACCGTAGGTTGAAGTGCCCTTAGTGGCTGTGACTTTATTACTGAATTCTTATAAACTTAATTGCTAATGAATACATAAATGAAAAGGGTTTCTTAGATCATCAATATCGAAAGCATGCGAATGTTTATATAAATTCAATAATGTCGAAAATTACAGTGAAAGGCATGTTGCAAAGCGTTCCTCAACAGTATTATTGTATTTATATAGTAGATTTGGTAACCATTTATAATTTCCGTGATAGCTGAACATTTTCCACAAAGGATTTTTTAGGGTTCTGTTGAATCGTTCGCACATTGAAGCCTTTAAATGTGTATATGTATGATAATGATATATTTGATGTTTCTCCATTAATTGCTTAAATTTTATGTTAAAAAATTAATTTCCTTGATCTGACTGAATGTTTTTAGTAAAAATATTTGTTGTTCTAAAAACCAATTGCATAGCCTTAACAACCTCATCAGTGGCTTTCGATCTAACTGGCTCTGCATAAGCCCTTTTCGAAAGTGTGTCAATTACTGTAAGTAAATATCGAAACCTCTTTTTGATTTCTGAAATGGAATCTTTTCAACTAAATCAATTTGCCAGGTATCGTTTATGCCCTTTTGAACAAATTTTCGTCTCTGAAATGATCTTCTTGCTGGTTTATGAATTTCCAAAACAATTTGTCCACGCATCTTTTTTGATATTTCAAAGCATAAGCGTGTTAAATCTATTTGTATATCGCGATCGAGAGGACCATCTTAATCGCTCAATTGAATATCATACTCGAAACACTTAGGAATAAAATATTATAATATGTGTATGAAATTTGTTTGTGTGTGTGTGTTCCAACATAAAAAAGAAGTAATGAAAATGCCTAATCTTATAAACAATCGCCAAACATCACAATCCATTTCAATTTTGTTACCGTACTGATCTAATATCATAACACACTGTTTATCAAACTCAAATTGATCTAGTCTGAGCTGAATATATTCCTTGAAGGTGAGTAATTGTATCCAATCCTTCTTCTCGTATCCAATAACATTTTTATTATTTTGTTGAAGACAGACGATTGGTTTAAATTTTCTACTAATAGAAAATCCACATTTTATTATTCCCTGTACATCACAAGGTACAAGGGTAGTCTTGCCTGAGCTCTCACATGAGTCGGACGCGTTTGTTCATCGCTGTGATTCTTTCGAGTGTTTGCAAATTTTGAAGTAAAACTTCATTAAGTTTTCTTATATGGACAAGTCCACAATCTGTGGCACAAAATTATCTAAGTGGGATTGCCTTATGTGTTTTCTTTTCGTGAAAATTTGACAATTCTGTAATTTTGCCTGTATCTGGCCGCCGCGTCGACACACAAACCACGTGGTGACTAGCTGTCAAATAAAATCAGCCCTCGTTTGAGTGCTGAAGCTTAGGACTTTTGTCTGTGTGTGCAACATCTGTCATCGAAAATACTGGTTTAGCTGGTTTCAGAACCTTTTTTTTGGAAATGATACCATTGTTTTCGGCAGTAACCCAGCTTTTTTGTAGTAAAGTTTTTACTGTTAGAAGCAATGGATCAACAACAACAAAATCATATCGACTTCAATGCAATGAAGGCAATTGCGGGTGTAAGCTCTTCAGACCTGCGCATTTCCTTACAAGCCCAATTACTTAATGGTGGGTCAGGCGTAACCCTACCTATCTCCACCACGTGGAATACCACACCGTTTACTACCTGTAATACTACTTGTACAGTAACGTCGGTCACTTCAACTATCTCGTCTCCATTTAATATTATTTCCACACTATGTGGTAGTGTCTGCTCTACAACAAGCACCAAAAGCACCCAAAGCAGTGCAACTATAACCACTTCATTGATCTCGTCTGCAGCTGGGTGGCAGAAAGCCTCCAGTAACCAGAAAAAAGCAATGCCTAAAAAGAGAACAGCTGCTCTTTCACCAAAACTAAGCCATGAAAAAACAGCCCCTCTCCAAGAAGACGATAGCTCTTCAAATCGCTTCCATATTCTGAGCGATGAAGATGAAATGAAAGTAGACAACGTAAGCTTGCCTGAACCTCGTACCTCGCAGCCTGCAGACAACCGCGCCGATAAGAAGCGTCCAGGCAACTTAAATTCCAAGAATGCTAATACACCTGCTTCAGGCACCTCCCCACAAGCTCGCCGTTTTCACAAAGTGCCTAGGATTACTGTCCCCGACGTGGCCAACTTTTTGGCATTTTCCAGCGAGCTGGACGCCCTCATAGGGGACTCCTTCACCATCAAAACTCTTACTTCTGGCGACTGTGCTGTTCAGTGCAACACCTCGGATGATTATAGAACTGTGGCCCGCCATTTCCGTGAAAAAGGGATCATTTTTCACCATCATCAACTGCCTGAGGATCGCCCCTTCCGGATTGTCATGCGTAACATTCACCATGGAGTCCCATCGGAAGACATCATCGAATGTCTTCAAAAGGAAGGCCACTGCGTCCTCCGCATATATACTCCACGTAACAAGGCAACGCAACTCGCACTCAACATGAGGTTTATTGACCTTAAGAAGGTGGAAAGCAACAAGCTCTTAAAGAATATTCCGGTCGTCTGCAGGCATAAAGTAAGCTGGGAGAAGCCTCGTAAACAGTCTGAGCCTGTTCAATGCCACAGATGTCAGGAATATGGCTTCACCAAGGCATATTGCACCCGAAATCATATATGCAGAGAATGCGGTGACTATCACCCTACCCCAGAATGCAAACTTGGTCCGGATGATCCTAGGTGTTGCTATCATTGTGGCAACTCTCATGCGGCCAACTTTAAAGGTTGCAGAAAATTTCTTCAAGTTTCGTTTAAAAACAAACATCAACAGAACAATAAACTTTTGCGAGTGTCGTCAGTAACAGACAAGTTATTGATCAACACAGCCAGCCCAGCACTACACCTGTAAATCACCCACTCCACCCGGTCACCAGCACAAATGCTGCTCTGGAAACCAAGCTGGAGCAGCTCTTCGCGAGACTCGACAGGATGATGTCCCTAGTAGAGACCCTAATGCAAGCGCTCCTTCAGACGCGCACCCCCCTTGCTGGTTCTCATCATGGGTCCAATTAAAGTTGCAGCTTGGAACGCCAACGGAGCTAACTCGAAGGTCAACGAGATCATTGCCTTCACTTCTCTTCGCGTTCCACCTTTAGGATTCCCGGATTCACTCTTCACTCTGCCAACCACCCGGATAACAGACAGCATGGAGGTTCGGCTATCCTTATAAAATCGTCCATTTCTCACCAACCCTCATTTACAATCTCGGAAAATCCTCTCCAAGCTGTCAGCATTGAGCTTTTTGCAAGCAGAGGAAAATTTAAAGTTGCCTCGGTCTACTGTCCTCATGCCTTCAGGTGGACGGAAGCCGATATTATGCCACCCCTCACCCAACTCGGCAGAAAGTTCCTTGCGACAGGTGATTGGAACGCAAAGCACAGATGGTGGGAAAACTACAGGATGTGCACTAGAGGCAGGGTGCTGTTCTCTGCTCTGGCGGCCGAAGGTATCGACATCGTTGCAACTGGAGAAGCTACTTGCTATCCCTTTCGGGCAAGTGCCACTCCAAGTGCCATCGATTTCGGGATCTCCAAAGGATTCAGACAGCAAGAAATCAACGTGCAAACACTGACAGAACTGTCTTCTGACCACTTCCCCCTGCTGTTTGAGCTGGAGGAAGACGCCCAGCTATTCAAAGGTGTCACAAAAATGCTGTCACCTACTTCAAATATTGTGGCCTTCAAGGAGCACATCGAGGCCGCAGTAGATCTCAACATCCCCATTGACAACTGCAATAGTCTGGAAGCGTATGTAGATTACCTCGCAGCTACAATCGCGGAAGCAGCACGGAGGGCCACACCTCCCCTACACCAAGCTCGTCACATGACCGCTAGGAGGGCTCCCATCCTGTGCTTGGAGACTAGGGAGCTGCTCTCCCACAAAAGGCGCCTCAGGAGACGGTACATCGCAACAGGAGATCCTAGCATCAAACAGTTATACTCTAGCACCACTAACAGACTGCATCGTTTGCTAGCCAGGACTCGACGAGAAAATCTAGATACCCTGCTGGAGGGTACTGGTCCAGATAACAACAGCAATTTCTCGTTATGGAGGCTCACAAGAGGAATCAAGAGACAACCGTTGTTTCAATCACCCGTCCAGAGTCACAGTGGCCTCTGGCTCAAGACGGACGATGAAAAAGCGAGGGCATTTGCTTCGCACCTGACCTCCACCTTCATGCCCTTCAACCTAACAGATGACTCAAACCGCGTAGCTATCAATAATTTCCTGGACACTCCGACTGCACCGGCTCGCCACATAAGACATACCACACCGCAGGAAGTCATGATGCAGCTGCCACGCAAAGGACTCCTAGCCTTAGTAAAAATATTTAATGCCATGCTAAGGCTGGGGCACTTCCCAAGGCAATGGAAGCGTGCACGTATCATCATGATACCTAAAGCCGGAAAGCCGCCAACGCAGATCGATGCATATCGCCCAATCAGCTTGCTGTCAACTTTCTCCAAGATTTTTAGAGAATACTCGACTGATGGAACTGCCGCAAGTAGTGAACCACTTACCGCGACACCAATTTGGTTTCAAGAAGTCCCATGGCTGTCCTGAACAAGTACATCGACTGGTAAACCAGGTGACGCATGGTTTCGAGCACAAAATGTACACGGTCGGCGTCTTTCTACACGTGAAGCAAGCGTTTGACAGGGTGAGGCATGAGGGCCTGCTATTCAAGATGAAAGCTCTCCTTCCTGCTCCCTACTATGCCATCCTGAGATCCTTCATCTCTTATCGGACGTTCGACGTTGCAGTGCGTGATGCTCGGTCCAGCCTGGAAGAGATTCATGCAGGAGTTCTACAGGGAAGTGTTCTTGGGCCCTTCCTGTACACCCTGTACACTGCCGACTTGCCATCTCCCGCCAACAACACCGAAGTTTCCGCGGCTCAACTGCTCTTGGCCACTTATGCCGATGACACCGCTATGCTGGCCTCCCATTCTTCACTGCAAACTGCCTCCAACGCAGTCCAGGAATGGCTGCATGCAATGGAAGAATGGACTGCCAAATGGAATGTGGCCATTAACTCCTCAAAGTCAGCATGTGCGGCCCGGAACTTGCACCGGTGTGACCTTCGATGGAAGCCCTATCAGCAATGTTACATCGCACTGCTACCTAGGTGTACACATGGATCGGAGAGTGACCTGGAGGGCCCACATCACGTCGGTCAAATCTAAGTCCCTGGCGAAGCTAAAAAAGCTCGACTGGCTCTTCCACTCCAGCAAGCTACAAACGAGCTCTAAGGCACTCTTAATCAAAGCCATACTAGCTCCAACGTGGAGCTATGCCATCCAGGTGTGGGGAACTGCCGCTAAATCCCAGCTCAATAGGCTCCGAGTGGTCCAGTCGAGAGCTGGACGTCACGCATCTGGGCTCCCCTGGTACGTGACGAACGAGGTGATCGAAAGAGATCTGAAAGTTACCCCTCTTGGGGATCAGATTAATTTCCACAGCAGCCGTTATGCTGACAGGCTCGAGGTCCACCCGAACCGACTGGCAAACATGCTAGTAAACCCCATTTCCCTCCGAAGGCTGAAGAGGGTACACCCAAGCGATCTCCCTACCCGGAGGATTATATAACTATATTATTTTCTAATATTTGTTATTTGTTATTATTTGTTAAGTAATTAATAACTAGATGAATTTTAAGGATCCCCATGTACCATATTTCCCCTTCCCTTTCCTCGTCCAGTAATATTCAGATGGTACTGAATGATTCTGGCGTATAAAAAAAAAAAAAAAAAAAAAAAAAACAAGGTACAAGGGTATATTAAGTTTGTGAAAATGTATGTAACATAGAGAAGGAGACTTCGGAAACCCCCCAAAGTTACCCACAATATGATCAGGGTAACTAGAGAAATTGATATAGCCATGTCCGTCCGTCTCTCCGTCCGTCCGGGACTTGGCACTCGGACTCCTTATGTGTGCACACTGGTCAAGTTTATTTATTAGCGCGTTGCGAAAAACGGTTGAGAAAAATACAATTTTAAATAACATCGCGACAAGGCAAAATCCCCCTTAAGCGAGTGGAACATTTTATTTTTTTTCTTTGTGTGTAATCCGTCACACCCAACCAACTCAAGCCCGATCCAAAATCGGCACACAACATTCAAGTGGAGGCAGGCTCTGTAGTACCCGTTCGCAGAGCAAGTCCTTATTGTATGGACAGCGGAACCCTAGTAAGGGTTCAAGTAGAATCACCAAAGAGGAGAATCTCCGCACCATCTGGGATGGCAACCACACCCATTATACTAATGTAAGCTAAGATACCTGTCAGGCGCAGCAGCAGTAAACGCATCATAAATTTCTATTGTTTGCCTAAATCAAATTCAAACTCTCTTAAATTGTCTCTTAAATTGTCAAACCTAAAACTCTCATTTTTGTTACTTCTTTTGCACTATTTTTCGCACAGCTGCCCTTGGCCTTCTGCTGAGTGCAGCATATACATATATTCATTTTTACTATTCGATTAGCTGTATGTGCAAACGGTCGCGTGATCTTGGCTATAAATTAAACATTGATCAAACTAAAATTTCTTCGTGTGTTTTTTATTGAAATAGTTGCCAAAAATCATTGGTATCTCAACATTTGGAGGCCCCGGCGAGATATTTAATATTTAAAGGCAAATTGTTATATGAAATTGCATAAATATCGACATATTTTGCAAGTGCTCATATGCAAATTAACTCTAAAAAACAACAACAAGCCCAAGATCCGCTATTTGCACTCGTCGCGTTTTATGATTTTTTCTACCTGCAGTGTCTTGCGCACCCAACATCCGTTATTTGCACTCGTCCCGTTGCGGTTTATGACTTTTTCTACCTACAGTGTCTTGCGCAGTAAATAAGTACACATACAAACCGACTCTTGTCATTGCCTGTACAGCAGTTTCTTCGCGATTTGAACATATTCTGTTGCTCAGCTGAGCCAAATAAAGTGATTTGTGCTAGTGTTTCAAACTGCCTAGTGAGATGGAAAACACAGTGACCCTTTCGGTGGATAAAGTGCGTCATTTAAAACGTAAAGTTGACTCTATTTTCAAAAGTGCCAGCCGACTTGATACAGCATTAGCACCAGAGAAAATAATTTCATTCCAATCAGCCGAGTTAACAGTTAGATTGGAATTTCTCGACCAGCTGCAAACGTCATTTGATTTAGCTCATAATGATTTGGAAGAGCTTGATTATGACGAGATAGGTAGTGAAATGCGTGAAAACTTTGATATGCTGGTGATATCTGTGAAGTCGCGGTTAAGAGTACATCTTGAGAAATGTCAGTCTCAAATGCTACTCTCCTCCACCCTCCGGCCG
This sequence comes from Scaptodrosophila latifasciaeformis, assembly GCA_037075145.1. Classification (NCBI taxonomy): domain Eukaryota; kingdom Metazoa; phylum Arthropoda; class Insecta; order Diptera; family Drosophilidae; genus Scaptodrosophila; species Scaptodrosophila latifasciaeformis. The sequence continues at coordinate 39,871 of JBAMCM010000331.1, read as the reverse complement.
GCCGATACTCTTGATCAATCGAATGTCACCGTTGGTCGGGCTCACAGAACGCGATTACCCGAAATTAAGCTGCCCACATTTTCTGGTGGATACACGGAGTATGCGGATTTTCTGTCAGTGTTCAATTCGCTGATAGATAAGGATCCCGATTTGGATGGAATTGAAAAACTTCAGCATCTGCGTTCATGTCTGAACGGCCCGGCGTTGGATGCGGTTCGATCTTTGGAAATCTCCAGTCCCAATTATCGTGTGGCTCTGGACATTTTAAATAAACGTTTCAATAATAAACGTCTTGTTTTTCAGGCACACATCAGAGAGATTCTTGGGCTCAAGAGAGTGGAAACTGGATCAGTTGTAAAACTTCGGGAGTTTTCCGATAAGTTGACTCAACACATGCGAGCATTGGAGTCATTAGGAACTTCAGCCCAAATATCTGGATGCATGATTGTGCACCTTCTGCTCCAAAAAATGGATCCTGTGACTCAAACCAATTGGGAGGAGAATGCGACACAGGACAACATACCTACTGCAGAAGAGTTTTTTACATTCTTGGAAGAGCGATGCCAGAAGTTGGAAAGCATGCAGCACGCTATGGGCTCTCACTCGCCTAGCTCTCAGGTGGGAAAAAACTATACTAACCCCAGTAAAAAGGCCTTCATTGCATCCGAAACTAACCAAATTGGCTGCCCTGTTTGTGAAATCGCTGGCCATGGGATCTACTCATGTAGTAAATTTTTAAGTTGCTCATCTGACCTTCGTCAGAATGAAACTAAAAGGCTCGCTCTTTGTTTCAACTGTCTTAAAAAAGGACACCAGTCCCGTACATGCAATGCAGGGAATTGCCGCGTCTGTGGATCACGCCATCACACCCTACTGCATCCAGAGGCATCCCAAGGAAATGCTTCGTCCCTTGTTTCTTCTATTTCTGAAGCAGTGCCAAATACTTCTACTGCAACATTACCGCAACCATCCACCTCTCTTGCTGCCCAAAGTCTCCAGACTGATGTGGTGCTCCTGGCCACTGCAGTCATTCTCATTAAAAATCGCTCAGGTTCATTGGTTCCTTGCCGAGCCTTACTAGATTCTGGTTCTCAGCTACACCTTGTTACATCTCGGCTTGCTCATGAACTTCAGCTAAAGAAAACCAAATCTTCAGCAACGGTTTCTGGTCTTGGCGACACTTGCGTCGCTACTGATGGCATCACTGTTAACATTTGCATGCAATCTAGAATCTCCGAATACTCTACCACATTCTCAGCACTTGTTGCTCCAACGATCACCGACAGCCAGCCAAGTATAACCCTTGATATCACAAATTGGAAAATACCTTCAAATATCGAACTAGCTGATCCTGCATTTTATCGACCTCAGCGAGTGGATATTCTCATTGGTGCCAGCCTGTTTTACGAACTGTTGTGCATTGGTCAAATTAAGTTGGTTCCAGGATTGCCCGTACTACAGAAAACTCGGTTGGGCTGGATAGTTTCAGGTGGTGGTGAAAGACTGCGCAACACATCGCTTATGGCTGCTCAGAACTACAAAGATGATGAACCCCTGCAATTGGATGCCAGTCTCGATGAACTGCTTCGCCGATTTTGGGAAATAGAAACTTGTGATGTCACCGGCCCAAGGTTCAGCAAAGAGGAAAGGGAATGCGAGAAGCATTTCGTTGACAATTTTACTCGTCTGTCTACTGGTGAATACTCTGTACGCCTGCCTTTGAAGCTCACTGCTGATTCACTTGGAGAGTCCTACAATCAAGCATACCGTCGATTCCTTCATTTGGAAAGGAAATTGGAGAGGCACCCAAACCTGCGCGTCGAATATACTACCTTCATTAAGGAGTATCTTAACTTAAACCATATGTCTCGAGTTGCTCCTACGTCTATTACTCTCTGCAAATATTTCCTGCCGCATCATTGTGTATTTAAGGAGGATAGTACTACAACAAAACTAAGAGTAGTTTTTGATGGCTCTGCTCAAACTTCATCTGGCTATTCCCTCAACGATGTCATGATGGCAGGACCTGTTATTCAACCGAAGCTGATTAGCATTCTTATACGCTTTCGCACTTATCTGGTTGCTCTCACAGGAGACATTTGCAAAATGTATCGTTGTGTGAGAGTAAGTTCGCCTGATAATTATTTGCAATGCATCTTATGGAGGGATGCACCAGATAGAGATTTGGATGTGTACAAATTGGATACTGTTACTTATGGCACAAAGTCAGCAGCATTTCTATCTGTTCGTGCAATGCATCAGTTGGCATATGATGAAAGGGATTCGTTTCCAGTTGGGGCAGCTGCACTGCTCCAAGATTTCTACGTGGATGATTTCATTTCTGGAGGCAATTCAGTTCAGGAAGTTATTGATAAAATGCACCAAACTGCCAATCTTCTTTCTCGAGGCAACTTCAGGCTCCGAAAGTGGTGCTCCAGCCATCCAGAGGTCCTTAGAGATGTTGCTTCTGAGGAACAGGAAAAATTCTTGAAGTTTAGCGATGGAAGCGACATCACAAAAACTCTTGGCCTTGCTTGGGATCCGGCATCCGATCAACTTTTGTTTTCCTTGTCCTCGTTAGATACGAGTGGCAAGCCATGTAGGCGTTACGTCTTGGCCACCATTGCTCGCTTTTATGATCCACTTGGCCTTCTAGGGCCAGTTATTACAAAATGTAAAGTCTTTCTTCAACAGCTCTGCAAGGATAAGCTGACTTGGGATGAGAGCTTACCTTTGGCTCGACATACTTCCTGGATCGAATTATGCAATAGTTTCCAGAGTGTCTCACGACTTTCATTTCCAAGAGTTGTAATAATGGAAGATGCCAGCCTGGAAGTCCATGGATTTTGCGATGCCAGTGAGGAAGCTTATGGAGCTTGCATCTACATTGTTTCTAAAGGTCGCACACCAGGGAGCCATCTACTTTGCTCAAAATCCCGAGTCGCCCCCTTAAAAACTCTTTCGGTACCAAAGTTGGAATTGTGTGGAGCTGTATTGCTGGCCAAGATGATGCATGAAATTTCAAACATGAATATTTTTAAGGGCCAATACTACTGTTGGACAGATTCCTCCGTTGCACTTTCTTGGATCAATGATGAGCCCTTCCGATTCAACGTCTTCGTAGCGAATCGCATAACATCTATTCAGGAGCTTACGTCTGACATGGAGTGGCACCATGTTCCCACGGCTTGCAATCCTGCTGATATACTGTCTAGAGGAGCGACTCCTGAGGTGCTGGCTGAGTCAACACTTTGGTTTAATGGGCCTACGTATCTCCTTGGCAAGCGTGATAATTGGCCTGCTCGCGTCCTTCCGGAAAAGCCCGCACTTGAGTTGCGGAAAAGGCTGTTGCTAATTAAATCTCCTTATATGGATATCACCCAAGGACTCAAGTACTTAAATTCTTTCCCCTCCATGCAGCGCGTGTTTGGATACATGTATAAATTCATTAATCGGAAAAAACATCCCGGACTCAACATTGCCGACGTGCATCGTGGTACTTGTCTGCTCTTACGAGTAATTCAGCTATCCAATTTATGGGAGGACATCAAAGATCTACGTTCAAATGGTGCCGTTAAGAAATCAAGTTCAATTGCTTCCTTGTTGCCGTTCATTGACGATTCTGGACTCATACGAGTTGGAGGGCGACTTGGAAATTCATCGCTTCCATATGACGCTCAACATCCAATTATCCTGCCTCGTCGTCATCCAATTACCCTTGCTATAATTACGCACACTCACAGAACTAATTTGCACACGGGACCTCGCGCACTCTTGGCTAAAGTTCGTCTTCAGTATTGGCCAATTGGAGGTCTGAGAACTGTTTCAAAGGCGGTTAGCAAGTGTGTGGTGTGTTTTAAAGCCAAGCCAACAGTTCTGGAACCTATCATGGCCAATCTTCCAAAGGAGCGTCTTGAAGGTTTTCGTGCATTTGCCATCTCTGGAATCGACTATTGCGGCCCGTTTCTTTATAAATCAGAGGTTCGCACTAGGTCTCCCATCAAATGCTACATTGGCGTATTTATCTGTTTCGCGAGCAAGGCAGTCCATTTGGAATTGGTCAAGGATTTGACAACAGCATCCTTTATTGGCGCTCTCAAAAGATTCGTTGCCACTCGCGGGAAACCCAGTCAAATTTGGTCAGACAACGCCACTAATTTTGTCGGAGCCAAAAATGAGCTGTTGGATCTGAAGAAGCTCTTGCTGAGTGATCCTCATATGAAAGCGGTTCATCAGTTCTGCCTCGCCGATAGCATCGACTGGCAGTTTATCCCTCCTCGTTCTCCTCACTTTGGTGGATTATGGGAGGCTGCTGTGAAAACTGCCAAGCATCACTTCTATCGCTCGGTTGGCTGCTGCATCCTCACATTTGATGAGCTCCGTACCCTTGTATGCCAGATCTCGGCAGTGATTAACTCTCGCCCCTTACTTTCACTTTCAGAAAATCCTGCTGACCTGGATGTCCTGACTCCTGCCCATTTGCTTCTTGGTGCCCCTCCAGGTACTGTTATTGAGCCCGATCTGACCAGGCTCAATTACAACCGACTTGATGGCTGGCAGCGTGTAACTCAATTACAGCAACAGTTCTGGAATCGCTGGCGTGAGGAATATCTCACACTTCTACAACAGCGTGCCAAATGGCGTAGTCCTGATCGACGCCTGAAGGTGAATGACGTGGTTCTCATAAAGGACGAAAATCTCCCACCCATGCGCTGGCCTTTAGGAAGAGTGACGACTTTGATACATGGAAAGGACGGCGAATGCCGCGTTGCAGAGCTCAAAACTGCAGTAGGATCCACAAGAAGGGCTGTGAATAAACTATGCCTGCTGCCCCTTTCTGATGATGTTGAAAGACAGGCTTCCAACGGGGGGAGTATGTCAGGCGCAGCAGCAGTAAACGCATCATAAATTTCTATTGTTTGCCTAAATCAAATTCAAACTCTCTTAAATTGTCTCTTAAATTGTCAAACCTAAAACTCTCATTTTTGTTACTTCTTTTGCACTATTTTTCGCACAGCTGCCCTTGGCCTTCTGCTGAGTGCAGCATATACATATATTCATTTTTACTATTCGATTAGCTGTATGTGCAAACGGTCGCGTGATCTTGGCTATAAATTAAACATTGATCAAACTAAAATTTCTTCGTGTGTTTTTTATTGAAATAGTTGCCAAAAATCATTGGTATCTCAACAATACCAATTCAATATAAAAACATAAAACTAAAAAGAAAATCAAAAATTTTTAAATGAAAGAAAAGAAAATTTTATAAAATATAAAATATAATAGTGAAAGTATGTAAAACGATAAATTAAATAAAAGATCACCAAGGTGATATAAAACACTCCAATCTTGCGATTCTCAAGGGACCCTCCAAGGTAGAAGGAGAGTACCAGATACTGGTAATAAATCAAAAGAAAATTTAAAATTGAAATTGAAAAAAAAAATAAGAAAATTTTTAACAGATCAGAAAAAAATTGTAATAGAGAATATAGAATAAATTCTAAACTAACCTACATTTAAGAAAGTTGTGCGAACAAATTGATAATTTTGCCTTGAATTTTTTAGAGTAAGGAGTTCCTCACCATATTTTGTATGTAAGTTGAGGAACGGAACATCTCTAAACATTTTTATAGATACAGGATCAAATACAAACTATATTCAACCAAAACATTTAGGCAACTCTTTAATATCCCATATGTATTGTACAAATAAAACCTTTCTTGTTGCCCACATTGAAATCCTTCGATGTCATCCTTGGTAACGATATTCTTGAGGAGCTAGAAGCCGAAATCAGAATTAGCGAAAATATTATGATAATTAAAAGCGGTCTTAAAGTACCAAGCAAAGAAAACAATTCGAGGCAGTAAATACACAAGAACAAGAACTACACAACTAACGTAAAAGCAACAACTCGAACCTTGTCCGACAGACCTGTTTACCCTGAGAGATAGTCGAGTGAAAGTTGAGGCAAGAAGACGTGTTTGTCCCGCGCTGTAGAAATTATTTGTTTTGTCGTGCTATCTTTTTTTTTTATAATATTTATTTTCGCCAGAATCATTCAGTACCATCTGAATATGACTGGACGAGGAAAGGGAAGGGGAAATATGGTACATGGGGGTCCTTAATTAGATTACATACATATAAGATATAATTAATAGTTATTTGATTATAATATGATTCTGGTAGGCAGATCTGAGGGGTGACATCTTCTCAGGCGTCGGAGGGGAAGAGGATCGGCAAGCCTACTCGCCAATGTGTTGGGGTGCATAAATAGCCTGTCCGCGTAACGGCTGCTGTGATGGTTAATTTCGTCACCTATCAGACTGATGTGTAGGTCCCTTAGGATTGCGCAGTTGGTGACGTACCACGGTAGTCCGGACGAATGCCTAGCAGCACGTGCCTGCACAACTCTCAGCCTGTCAAGCTGGTGCTTAGAGGCAGTACCCCATACTTGGATGGCGTAGGTCCAGGTAGGGTTTACTACTGCTTTAATTAAACGGACCTTTGTTGAGAGCTGAAGTTTAGCTGAGCGTAGGAGCCAGTCAAGCTTATTAATTTTATGCAGGCACTTGGTTTTAACTGCCGAGATATGGGCCTTCCAGATGAGCTTACGATCCAGATGGACACCCAAGTAGCAGTGGGAGTTCACGCTTTCAATGATCGCACCATCATAGGTGAGACCAGGGCAGGAACCTGGCCGAAGAGCGAATGTCACGCAGGCTGATTTTGCGCAATTAATGGCTGTATTCCATTTGGCAGCCCAACGCTCCATTTCGTGCAGCCAATTCTGTACTGCTTCCGAGGCTGTTTGCAGGGACCAGTGTGACGCAAGCATAGCTGTGTCGTCAGCGTATGTAGCCACTAGGACATTGGCAGAGGAAAAACTGGGGGCCGGGGCTGGCATATCAGCAGTGTAGAGGGTATACAGGAAAGGTCCAAGTACACTTCCCTGGGGAACACCTGCATTCATTTCCACCAAGTTCGAATGAGAGTCTCTAACTGCAACCTCGAAGGTCCGATCAGCAATGAAGGACTTCAGAATTGCAAAGTGGGATGCCGGGAGAAGATCCTTCAACTTATACAGCAATCCCTCGTGCCACGCCTTGTCAAAGGCTTGCTTAACGTCGAGAAAAACTGCCACCGTATACAATTTATTTTCGAAGCCGTGTGTCACTTGATTGACTAGGCGATGAACCTGCTCAGGACAACCGTGAGATTTCCTGAAGCCAAATTGATGTTGGGGTATGTGGCCTGATACCTGCGGTAGTTCCATCAAACGATTCAGCAGAATACGCTCGAAGACCTTAGAAAACGTTGGAAGCAGACTTATTGGACGGTATGAGTCTATCTGCGTCGGGGGTTTACCGGCTTTGGGGATTATGACAACCCGCGCACGCTTCCATTGCTTTGGGAAATGCCCTAGATTTAGCATGGCGTTAAAAATTTTGACCAGGGCCAAAACTCCTTTGCGTGGGAGGGATTTGGCTGCTAAATTGTCAATACCATCATGTCCGGGGGTCTTTTTCACTTTCAGTGCCTTTAGCTGTAGAGTGACTTCCTGTGGGGTGGTGTGTCTCACGTGGCGGGATGGTTGATTAGGGGCATCCAGAAATCCTGCAACTTCTTCTATGTGGGAAGCGTCCGTCAGCTGGAAAGGAGTGAAGGTGGAGAACAGATGCTCCGCAAATGCATTTGCTTTATCGCCATCTGTCCTAAGCCAGGTGCCACTATGACCCAAAATGGGGGACTGAAAAAGCGGCTGTCTCTTTATTCCTCTCGTTAGCTTCCAGATTGAAAAGTCACTGTTGTTGTCTGGGCCAGCTCCTTCAAGTAGGGTGTCGAGGTTTTTCTGACGACTTTTGGCAAGCATTCGGCGCAGCCTGTTTGTGACGCTTGAGAGGGACTGCTTAGTTGCAGGATCTCCAGATGCAATATACTGCCTCCTGAGTTGCCTTTTTAGATTAAGGAGAGCTCTTATCTCAGAGTTAAGAATGGGTGACCTTCTGGCAGCTATCGGACCTACTTGGCGCGGTGGTGGCGTAGCCCGTCGCGCAGCTTCAGCAATTATATCTGTGAAGCAGTCGACATATGCTTCCAGCTCGCTGATAGTGTTGATGGGTACGCTGAGCATAATGGCATCTTCGATGTGCGCTTTATAAACAGCGACGTCAGCATGCGAGGGCAGCATTTTATGGGTTCCCTGAAAATGTTGAGCCTCTTCGTCCAACTCAAAGAGCAACGGGAGATGATCAGATGAAAGTTTAGTCAGCACTTTTACTTTAATCTGTTGCTGTATGAAGCCTTTAGAGATGCCAAAGTCAATAGCACTGGGAGTGGCGCTCACACGGAAGGGATAGCAGGTGGCTTCGCCAGATGCTACGACGTCGATGCCGTCGTCTGCAAAAGCAGAAAACAAGATCCTGCCTCTAGCACACATTCTGTAATTGATCCACCATCTGTGCATAATATCGGCTTCCGTCCACCTAAAGGCAGGAGGGCAGTAGACCGAGGCAACTTTAAATTTTCCTCTGCTTGCAGAAAGCTCAATGCTGACAGCTTGGAGAGGATTTTCCGAGATTGCAAATGAGGGTTGGTGAGAAATGGACGATCTTATAAGGATAGCCGCACCTCCATGCTGTCTGTTATCCGGGTGGTTGGCAGAGTGAAGAGTGAATCCGGGAATCCTAAAGGTGGAATGCGAAGAGAAGTGAGTTTCAGACAGCATTAGGATGTCAATGTCATGGAGCTCAATGAAGGCAATGATCTCGTTGACCTTCGAGTTAGCTCCGTTGGCGTTCCAAGCTGCAACTTTAATTGGACCCATGATGAGAACCAGCAAGGGGGGTGCGCGTCTGAAGGAGCGCTTCCATTAGGGTCTCTACTAGGGACATCATCCTGTCAAGTCTCGCGAAGAGCTGCTCCAGCTTGGTTTCCAGAGCAGCATTTGTGCTGGTGACCGGGTGGAGTGGGTGATTTACAGGTGTAGTGCTGGGCTGTCTGTGTTGATCAATAACTTGTCTGTTACTGACGACACTCGCAAAAGTTTGCTTGCCATAAGTAAAGGCACTGCTTGGTGGAGATGTTGGGTTGGTGTTCTGCTGATGTTTATTTTTAAAGGCACTGCTTGGTTGAGATTTTGGGTTATTGTTCTGTTGATGATTGTTTTTAATCGAAACTTGAATAAATTTTCTGCAACCTTTAAAGTTGGCCGCATGAGAGTTGCCACAATGATAGCAACACCTAGGATCATCTTGACCAAGTTTGCATTCTGGGGTAGGGTGATAGTCACCGCATTCTCTGCATATATGATTTCGGGTGCAATATGCCTTGGTGTGGCCATATTCCTGACATCTGTGGCATTGAACAGGCTCAGACTGTTTACGAGGCTTCTCCCAGCTTACTTTATGCCTGCAGACGACCGGAATATTCTTTAAGAGCTTGTTGCTTTCCGCCTTCTTAAGGTCAATAAACCTCATGTTGAGTGGGAGTTGCGTTGCCTTGTTACGTGGAGTATATATGCGGAGGACGCAGTGGCCTTCCTTTTGAAGACATTCGATGATGTCTTCCGATGGAACTCCATGGTGAATGTTACGCATGACAATCCGGTAAGGGCGATCCTCAGGCAGTTGATGATGGTGAAAAATGATACCTTTTTCACGGAAATGGCGGGCCACAGTTCTATAATCATCCGAGGTGTTGCACTAAACAGCACAGTCGCCAGAATTAAGAGTTTTGATGGTGAAGGAGTCCCCTATGAGGGCGTCCAGCTCGCTGGAAAATGCCAAAAAGTTGGCCACGTCGGGGACAGTAATCCTAGGCACTTTATGATATCGGCGAGCTTGTGGGGGGTGCCTGAAGCAGCTGTATTAGCATTCTTGGAATTTAAGTTGCCTGGACGCTTCTTATCGGCACGGTTGTCTGCAGGCTGCGAGGTCGGAGGTTCAGAAAAGGTTACGTTGTCCATTTCCATATTATCGTCATCGCTCAGAATATGGAAGCGATTTGAAGAGCTATCGTCTTCTTGGAGAGGGGCTGTCTTCTTATGGCTTAGTTTTGGTGAAAGAGCAGCACCTGTTCTCTTTTTAGGCATTGCTTTTTTCTGGTTGCTGGAAGGTTTCTGCCATACAGCTGCAGACGACATCAATGAAGTGCTTATAGTTGCACTGCTTGGGGTCGTGGTGCTTATTGTAGAGCACACATTACCACATAGTGTGGAAATAGTATTAAATGGAGACGAGATAGTTGAAGTGACCGACGTTACTGTACAAGTAGTATTACAGGTAGTAAACGGGGTGGTATTCCACGTGGTGGAGATAGGTAGGGTTACGCCTGACCCACCATTAAGTAATTGGGCTTGTAAGGAAATGCGCAGGTCTGAAGAGCTTACACCCGCAATTGCCTTCATTGCATTGAAGTCGATATGATTTTGTTGTTGTTGATCCATTGCTTCTAACAGTAAAAACTTTACTACAAAAAAGCTGGGTTACTGCCGAAAACAATGGTATCATTTGCAAAAAAGGTTCTGAAACCAGCTAAACCAGTATTTTCGGTGACAGATGTTGCACATACAGACAAAAGTTCTAAGCTTCAGCACTCAAACGAGGACTGAATTTTTTGACAGCTAGTCACCACGTGGTTTGTGCGTCGACGCGGCGGCCAGATACGGACAAAATTACAGAATTGTCAAATTTTCACGAAAAGAAAACACATAAGGCAATCCCACTTAGATAATTTTGTGCCACAGATTGTGGACTTGTCCATATAAGAAAACTTAATGAAGTTTTACTTCAAAAATTTGCAAACACTCGAAAGAATCACAGCGATGAACAAACGCGTCCGACTCATGTGAGAGCTGTCAGGCAACTGACGCGATATCTGCAAACATTTAATTGTCGAAATTCACTAAACTGTTTAAACAGGGACCACTGGTTACCAGAAATTTGGACGCGTTCGCATCTAGTTGACTGCTACGACTGTATCCCTCGGAGCACTGGTGGCCCCTGAGAAAGGTGAGGTGAGTGCGTTTAAGTTTCCACTCAACATTTCCCGCCAATTCGTGTGGAAGAGATAAAGGAGTTTTTCTTTTTTCTTTTGCCTCCCTCTACGCGGATTTGTAAATGTCACTGAACAGTGTTGACTAAGTTAGTCCCAATCAGCTGGAATTAGATAGTGTTGATCGAGCCCCACTTAAAATATTTAAACTTTGTATTATATAACTAAGCTTTAATATACTAGTGAAGTTCCCCACCATCCTAGTCCCAAACCAATTATCAGCCGAGTTGCATACCTCCCAGGCTCACCGAGTACAAGATCCAGCCGAAGTACAAGAGTACAAGATCAGGCTGGAATTGAATCCGAAGTCGTTTTGGTGGGAACCAGTCATTACTAGGCAAAAGTCACGAATCTGATTAACAACCAACCTCCCCAGTGCGGTGGTGCAAAAAAGAGGCTCTGGTGACCGAGTCGGGTGGGAAGAAATTCCCGGCCACCGCGGGAGACTGATAATGCCTCAAATCAACTCCTACAAAGTGGTGACGTATTGGATGCATTCGCGAAGTCGGCAAAACTGCCAAGAACGCCCCCCTCGGCATCCCCAGCCTGTGCAACAACCACATTAGTAGTTCCAGAAAAAAAAGCACTCTCGCTTCAAGGTATATCCCCTAATTCCGTGACACCAAAGAAAGCTAGGGAAAGCTACAGTCCCTCTAATTTGGCGCGCATAACCCCTCCGAAGAAGTCGAAGCCCGATGGATCATGTGGTGAGCAAATGAAAGAGCTCTGATCGATCCTAAATGATCTCATTTACATGGTAAATGAGAAAAGTCCAGTGGTGCGTCACATTACTATTGTAATGAAGGACTCTCTATCCCGAATGAAAAAAATTCAGATGACGGTTAGCAAATTCCAGGATTCTATTTCTGCAACTAAACCTAAACCACTGTCGAGCGGCACAGGATCTTTTCTCACAGTCCGTGAGGGACTTGTCCGCAGATATCGCCATATTGATCGAACCATACCGCAGGACGCAGTATGGCAGCAGAGCCTGGATGGCGGTGCCGCTATCTGGAGCTGCGGTAACCCACCAATGCAACTCACTGATAGACTTGCAAAAACTGGATTCACCCGCGCAAAGTGTGGCAATATCACTGTTTATAGCTGCTACATTGCGCCCAGAGTACCCCTCAATGAGTATGAAGCAATACTCGATGTAATCGCGGACGACTGCAGACACCGTACTCCAGTTATCATAACCGGCGACATCAACGCTTGGGCCACAGAATGGGGTAGTAAGAAAACGAATCCCAGGGGATCACTACTAATGGAAGTTTTCGCCCGCCTAAACATCTGCCTACTCAATGACGGCTTAACTCCCACCTACAGCAAAGCTGGCCCTGAATCGATCATTGACCTCACGTTTGCGAGCGCTTCAATTGCTAAAGAAGCCACATGGACGGTACCCAGAACAATTCAGCGTATTCACAGTCGTCCAGATTACAAAGGGCACACTCTGGATAGAAGGAAGTTCCTGGACTGTCTTGGCGACCTACAATATGACGGGGATGCCACCTCAGCTACTAACTCCCTCCATGCAGCAATTAAAATGGCTTGTGACGAAGCTATGACCAAGTCTTATAGCGATGGCAGATCCCACAGACCAGTCCCTTGGTGGAATGAAGGGATCGCCAAAGCTAGAGCGGACTGCTGCGCGGCGAGACGCAAGTGCCAGAGGAAATGGGGTACTGATGAATACCAAGCAGAAATAACTGCCTTTCGCATACCGTACTTCCAGGATTTGTGCGAGGATGCAGATGCACACCCATTCGGAGGAGCGTACAAGTTGGTCATGGGGAAGCTTGCCAGGCAGCCAGTACCCTCAAACGCGATACAACTGGCAAGCAACTGCCCCTAAGTCCACCATCTCACCATGAGCTAGCGATCCATGACGGACACATAATCTTTACAAGCTTGAAGGAGGTCTTAGAGTTAGCCGCAAGGATTAAGCCTGATAAGACGTTAGGCCCAGATGGTATACCCAACACAGCCCTGAAAATAGCAATAGCAGCTCAGCCCCAAGTATTCGTCGACTGCTTCAACAAATGCCTACGTGAGAGGACCATTCCCCAGAGATGAAAGACGCATAGGCTGATACTAATCCCAAAAGCAAGGAAAAAAGCGGAAGACCCATCGTCTTATCGACCCATTTGCCTCCTGGACACGGTGGGGAAATTATTAGAAAAGATTATCGGCAGCAGACTGGAGAAAGTATTGGAGACAAGAGGGGACTCTCCAATCTACAATTTGGTTTCCGATAAAAAAGAAGCACTATAGACGCTATCAACGAGGTAGTTAAAATAGCTTCCGAAGCCATCCAAGGCATAAGATGGGCTGGTGGTGCAAAAAAATACTGCCTGGTACAGACCAGCAGTACCTTGGGTATAAAGAATGTGTTTAACTCCGCAAACTGGCAGAGGACTATCGACGCGTTGGTCAACCTGGAGGTTCCCGCATATCTCACAGACATTATTAGGAGTTATTTTGGGGATAGACGGTTGGTATACCACACCGCAAGCGGAGAGAACGAGTACCCAATATCCGGAGGAGTTCCTCAAGGGTCGGTTCTAGGCCCGATCCTCTGGAATGCTATGTATAATGGCATCTTGGAACTGGATCTACCGGAGAAGTGCCAACTTATTGGATTTGCGGATGACATTGCACTGGTATATGTGGCCAAACATATACACAAGGCCACTGAGATTTTCAACATAGCAATTGACGCAGTGATCAATTGGCTTTCATCAATGGGTCTGACCTTACCCGAGCATAGTACCGAAGCTGTCCTGATTAGCAGCCGGAAGAGGATCGAAACCGCCACTATAAGGGTCGGAGGAACAGATATTCGCACCCAGCATACAATAAAATACCTGGGGATAATGCTGGACCTCAGACTCTCATTTAAAGCCCATTTGGAGTACACTAGCAATAAGGCAGCCAAAGACGCTACAGCCATAAGTCGCATAATGGCCAACACGGGAGGACCAAAGCGAAGAAGCAGACGAATAATCGCATCCACTGTAGTATCGATCGTGCTATATGGTTCGGAGACATGGACAGACCATCTTCTACCTGACGCAGGTTTTATCGGGTCATGGCTGCTTCAAATCTTATCTTTACAAGTTTAAGCACGCGGTTGACCCCTTTTGCGACTCCTGCGAGAGCGGTGTTATTGAGGACGCAGAGAGCATAGCTGAAACGGATTTTGAATGTGGACAACCTTACTGCGGATACCTTGGTGGACCTTATGCTCCACAGTTAGGCGAACTGGCAGGCGACGAGCAACATGGCATCTGAGATCATGAAGGAACTACGGCGTAAGGACAACCTCCGGACGGGCCGACCTTGAGAAAGAGTTCTTTCCATTTGCCTCGTGATGTAATACCTACAAGGTGGTCCCGCGGGTGCAGATCGTGTCCTCCACACCCCTTCCCCTAATTTTATATATTAATATTTCATTCCGTTCATCTTCTTTTGTATTTCATCCTAGCCTAAGATCTATTAATAAAAAAAAAAACCGGTTACTCTAAGTTTTATCAGTATCCAATGACACTGAAAGACAAAGTAAACAAACAGATAAAAGAAACTTTTGGAGGACAGCATATTTCGGCCCTTTCGCTCCCCATATATATAATTTTTTCTTATCTAATTATTTCTTTATTTACATCTGCCCATAGGGCATTTAATTAAATTTTATAATAACGTTAACAGTGAGTAATATATTAAATGTAATTAATAGCAAAGTGTGTATGAAGTGAGAGGGGTGGGTGGATAAGTGTATTTTGTATTTTCACGGAACTCGAAAGCGAAGATCCAATGGATGAATTCTGTTTAGTCTTCGACGATGGTAGCTGTTGTCTAATGTTGTCTAATGGCAAGGTGGTTTACGTGATCATTTAGTTTGTCAATGAGTCTTTTGCTTGTTTTGTTGATTTCCTCCACAACTGAAGAAAGACTTAAGTCTCTTCGAACGGTGGAGTTGCGCACATAGAATGGGGTACTAATGATTTGTCTGATAATTCTGTTTTCGCATCTTTCAATCCTCTTTATATTTGTTGATGCGGGAGTGCCCCAAAGTTCTATGCCATATTTCCATGCAGGCTTTAATATTCTTTACTTTAAGTTCTATGAGTAACCAATGATACTGAAAGACAAACAGATAAAAGAACTTCTGGAGGACGGAATAATTTGCACTTCTCGGTCCCGCTATAATTCACCAATTTGGATTGTACCCAAAAAAACAGATGCCTCGGGAGAAAAAAAATACCGTATGGTAATTGACTATAGAAAACTAAACAAAGTAACGATTGCAGACAAATACCCAATCCCGGAGATAAATGAAGTACTTAATCAACTGGGTGACAATAAGGTATTTTCGGTCTTGGACCTGAAAAGTGGATTCCACCATTGAAGCCCTCTGATATAGAAAAGACAGCATTCTCCGTGAATAACGAAAAGTACGAGTTTACACAATTACCATTCGGCCTAAAAAATGCGCTAGCGATTTTGCAACGTGCATTGGATGACACTCTCCACGAACATATCGGTAAAATATGTTTTATTTACATACACGATATTATCATATTTAGCAAAGATGACGAATCTCAATTGCAAAACTTAGAAAAAATTTTCCATACTTTGCAACATGAAATCCCATTCTATCACGCTTGACAAAGAGGCGCTAGAAGCTTTCAGGAAACTAAAAAACAGTCTCATAATAAGACATAATTCTCAGTTACCCAGACTTCAAAAAAGCATTTCAATTAAGTACTGCTTCCGTGACGGAACCAAATATCGCAGACCCACACAAGTTACATCTAGAATACTTAGAATCACTAGCCATGTCCGTCTGTCCATCTGTTTCTATGCGATTAACTCAGTCAGCTTAGAAGGTTTTTTGCAGAAACTTGGTATATAGGTATATATACCAATTGGTATATATTCCTCAAAGCGGTTTAGGGAATAACTCGCACATTTATTCACTGATCTCTTCAAAACTCGGCAAACACGTTATATACATAAATATACGCGTTTGGTTTGAATTTTATTAAAATCGGACTACCACATCATATAGCAGTCATACAAATCGAAATCGGCCCTATTGACTGACCAACCCCGTTCATGTGATTTACAGCAGAAACAATTGGGAAAAGAGTCTGTAATCTTCGGCACCCCGAAGATAACGTTGAGTATATTCATTTTGCTCTGATGTTCGTAACCAAACATCGTAGACCCACAAAAGTTACATCTAGAATACTTAGAATCACTAGCCATGTCCGTCTGTTTGTCTGTTTCTATGTGATTCACTATGTCAGTTTAAAAGCCTTTTTGCTGAAACTTGGTATATAGAATTCTTTTTAACCTAGTACACTTATTTGAACCGGCCGGATCGGACCACTAAATCATATAGCTGTCATACGAACCTAAATCGGTATAGAGAATAACTTGCACATGTTCATGTGATTTACGGCAGAAACAATTGGAAAAGAGTCTCTAATTTTCGGCACTCCTAAGATAACGTTCGGATTTTTATACTCTTTTCGCAGAAAAAAGAGTATATGCATTTTGCTCTGATGTTCGTAACGCACGAAACCAAACATCGTAGACCCACAAAAGTTACATCTAGAATACTTAGAATCACTAGAGGAGTCGATATAGCCATGTCGGTTTGTCTGTTTCGATGCGATTTACTCTGGCAGTTTAAAAGCTATATTGCTGAAACTTGGTATATAGCCTTCTTTTTTACCTAGGTAGTACACTTATTTGAACCGGCCGTATCGGACCACTATATCATATAGCTGTCATACAAACCTAAATCGGTTTGGAGAATAACTCGCACATTTACTGACTGATCTCTTCAAGACTCGCAAACGCGCTTTTTACATAAATATACGCGTTTGTTCTGAATTTTATTAAAATCGAACTACCATATCATATAGCTGTCTTACAAATCGAAATCGGCCGTATTAACTGACCAACCCCTTTTAAGTGATTTACAGCAGAAACAATTGGGAAAAGAGTCTGTAATCTTCGGCACTTCTAAGATAACGTTGGGATTTTTATACTCTTTTCGCAGAAAAAAGAGTATATGCATTGTGCTCTGATGTTCGTAACGCACGAAACCAAACATCGTAGACCCACAAAAGTTACATCTAGAATACTTAGAATCACTAGCCAGGTCCGTCTGTCCGTCTGCTTCTATCCGATTTACTTTGGCAGTTTAAAAGCTATTTCGCTGAAACTTGGTATATAGAATTCTTTTTTACCTAGGTAGTACACTTATTTGAACCGCCCGGATCAGACCACTAAGTCATATAGCTGTCATACGACCCTAAATCGGGTTAAGGAAGAACGCGCACATTTATTGACTGTTCTCTTTCTATTCATTTTGCCTGATGTTCGTAACGCACACAACCAAACATAGTAGACCCACAAAAGTTACATCTAGAATACTTAGAATCACTAGCCATGTCCGTCTGTTCGTCTGTTTCTATGTGATTTACTATGTCAGTTTAAAAGCCTTTTTGCTGAAACTTGGAATATAGCCTTCTTTTTAACCTAGTACACTTATTATACCCTGTACCTAAAAGGGTACAAGGGTATAATAAGTTTGTCAAATGTATGTAACATAGAGAAGGAGACGTCAGAGACCCCCCAAAGTTACCTAATGTATGATCAGGGTGACTAGAGAAATCGATCTAGCCATGTCCGTCTGCCTGTCTGTCTGTCTGTCTGTCCGTCTGTATGAACACCTCGTTCTCAGAGATGGTAAGGCCTAGAAAGTTCCGGTTTGCTGCTAATAATCATTTGTTCTGCAGGTTAGATCAAGTTTATTATATTTTTTTAATATGCGATTTAGGTTCGGAATAAAAAGTATAAAACCACAACAACCTCAAAAAAAGTAGAAAGCTTATAGGCCATAACTTTTTTGTTTGCTATCATATTATTACGAAAGTTTGCAGTTGGAAGTTCTTATATGTTCTCAATAAGGATGTGAAGTTTCGATCTGATCGGGCTACTATATCATATAGCTCCCATAGGGCCGATCGAAACTGCAAAAATCGTTTTAACGTCATAATTTCTTTATCTTTAAAGATATTTTATTCAAATTAAGAAACAATATGAACTTTAAAATACTCAGCAGCTGTGCAAAGTTTCAATAAAAGTGGAGATCTACATCATATAGCTTCCATAGGGCTAATCGGTCAAAAAATCCGATTTCTGTGCTTTTTTGTCAGAAAACGGGTTATTTATGAACCTATCGCAACCAAATTAAGCATAGGACAGTTTTTAGTATAAGTTTTTAATAACTCCAAATTTTATTGAAATCGGATGACTATATCATATAGCTTCCATAGGGCTAATCGGTCAAGAAATCTGATTTCTGTGCTTTTTTGTCAGAAAACGGGTTATTTTTGAACCAATCGCAACCAAAGTAAGCACAAGACAGTTTTTAGTATAAGTTTTGAATAACTCCAAATTTTATTGAAATCGGATGACTATATCATATAGCTTCCATAGGGCTAATCGGTCAAAAAAGTCGATATCTGTGCTGTTTTGTCAGAAATCGGGTTATTTATGAACCAATCGCATCCAAATTAAGCACAAGACAGTTTTTAGTATAAATTTTTAATAGCACAAAATTTTGTTGAAATCAGATGGCTATATCATATAGCTCCCATAGGGCTAATCGGACAAAAACTCCGATTTTTTGTTTTTTTTTTTTTTGTCAGAAATCGGGTTTTTTATGCACGAGTCGCAACCAAAAAAACCATATGATAGTTTCTTTTGTAATAACCCAAAAAGCGAAGTTTTAATCTGTTCGGAGTACCATAACATACAGTTTCCGTATGGCCTCTTGGGAGTGCAGAAATTGTTTTAACGTCGTAATTTCTTTGATATTAAAGATAGCTCTATTAAATTTGGGAATAAGTCGTGCTTTAGGACACCAATCAATTGTGCAAAATTTAATCGAAATCAGATGGTATTTTTATTATTTTGTCAGAAATACTGATTTACGCTCCCTACAGGTACAGGGTATCTCAAACTCGGCTGCGCCCGAGGTTAACGTTCCGAATTTTTTTATAGCTGTCATACGCACCTAAATCGGTTTAAGGAATAACTCGCACATTTATTGACTGATCTCATTAAAACTCGGCAAACGCGCTTTTTACATAAATATACGCGTTTGTTCTGAATTTTATTAAAATCGGCCTACCATATCATATAGCTGTCATACAAATCGAAATCGGCCCTATTAACTGACCAATCCCGTTCAAGTGATTTACAGCAGAAACAATTGGGAAAAGAGTCTGTAAACTTCGGCACCCCGAAGATAACGTTGGGAGTTTTATACTCTTTTCGCAGAAAAAAGAGTATATTCATTTTGCTCTGATGTTCGTAACGCACGGAACCAAACATCGTAGACCCACAAAAGTTACATCTAGAATATTTAGAATCACTAGCCATGTCCGTCTGTCCGTCTGTTTCTATGCGATTTACTCTGTCAGTTTAAAAGCTTTTTTGCTGAAACTTGGTATATAGCCTTCTTTTTTACCTAGGTGGTACACTTATTTGAACCGGCCGGATCGGACCACTAAGTCAAATAGCTGTCATACGACCCTAAATCGGGTTAAGGAATAACTCGCACATTTATTGACTGATCTCTTCTCCAAAAAAAGAGTATATTCATTTTGCTCTGATGTTCGTAACGCACAGAACCAAACATCGTAGACCCACAAAAGTTACATCTAGAATACTTAGAATCACTAGCCATGTCCGTCTGTCCGTCTGTTTCTATGCGATTTACTCTGTCAGTTTAAAAGCTTTTTTGCTGAAACTTGGTATATAGCCTTCTTTTTTACCTAGGTAGTACACTTATTTGAACCGGCCGGATCGGACCACTAAATCATATAGCTGTCATACGAACCTAAATCGGTTTAGGGAATAACTCGCACATTTATTGACTGATCTCTTCAAAACTCGGCAAACACGTTTTTTACATAAATATACGCGTTTGTTCTGAATTTTATTAAAATCGGACTACCATATCATATAGCTGTCATACAAATCGAAATCGGCCCTATTAACTGACCAACCCCGTTCATGTGATTTACGGCAGAAACAATTGGGAAAAGAGTCTGTAATCTTCGGCATCCCGAAGATAACGTTGGGATTTTTATACTCTTTTCGCAGAAAAAAGAGTATATTCATTTTGCTCTGATGTTCGTAACGCACAGAACCAAACATCGTAGACCCACAAAAGTTACATCTAGAATACTTAGAATCACTAGCCATGTCCGTCTGTCCGTCTGTTTCTATGCGATTTACTCTGTCAGTTTAAAAGCCTTTTTGCTGAAACTTGGTATATAGCCTTCTTTTTTACCTAGGTAGTACACTTATTTGAACCGGCCGGATCGGACCACTAAGTCATATAGCTGTCATACGAACCTAAATCGGTTTAAGGAATAACTCGCACATTTATTGACTGATCTCTTAAAAATCTATTAATTTTGCTCTGATGTTCGTAACGCACTGAACCAAACATCGTAGACCCACAAAAGTTACATCTAGAATACTTAGAATCATTAGCCATGTCCGTTTGTCCGTCTGTTTCTATGGGATTTACTATGTCAGTTTAAAAGCTTTTTTGGTGAAACTTGGTATATAGCCTTCTTTTTTACCTGGGTAGTACACTTATTTGAACCGGCCGGATTAGACCACTAAGTCATATAGCTGTCATACGAACCTAAATCGGGCTAAGGAATAACTCGCACATTTATTGACTGATCTCTTTAAAAGTCGGCAAACGCGCTTTTACATAAATATACGCGGTTGTTCTATATTTTATTAAAATCGGACTACCATATCATATAGCAATCATACAAATCGAAATCGGCCCTATTAACTGACCAACCCCGTTCAAGTGATTTACAGCAGAAACAATTGGGAAAAGAGTCTGTAATCTTCGGCACCCCGAAGATAACGTTGAGTATATTCATTTTGCTCTGATGTTCGTAACGCACTGAACCAAACATCGTAGACCCACAAAAGTTACATCTAGAATACTTAGAATCATTAGCCATGTCCATTGACTTCATCAAAGACGAACTAGGTGCTCAAGGTCACACGGTCAGAGACGCCCACAACGCCATCGGACATAGAACCAAGTCCCCCTTGCCCTTATTCTTCATTAACTTGGAGCCAGCTCCAAACAACAAGGAAGCTTACAAAATCAAAAGGCTATGCAAGTCTGTGGTCACAGTAGAGCCCCCCTTAAATTTGACGACATCCCTCAATGCTATCGATGCCAGAGTTATGGACACAGTCAACGCTATTGCAAACTCCAAGTTAGATGCGTAAAATGTGGAGAAGAGCACTCCTCTATAGAGTGCCAGAAAAAGAAAGATGACCTAGCAAACTGCGTAAACTGCGGCGGAGCCCACCCGGCGTCTTATAGAGGATGCCCCGCCTACAAGAAGGCCAAGGCAGTGCTGTCACCTAAACCCCGCCTGACGCAGCTAAAAGACGCACGGAAAATCCACCCAACGACTTACCCTTCCTTTCAACCCATTGACACGCGAAATCGAAGCTTCGCAGACGCAATCAAGGGAGGCATCCCCTCACAGCCACCAAACCAACAGCCACCAGTGGAAGACAAGGAATCCCAGATGACTGCCATCATGGCTCGAATGGAAAACCTGTTCGAGAAGATGTTGGACAAAATGTTCAAACAGATGACGGTGATGATCACCACCATACTGTCAAAAGTATGCAAATAGGCCTCCACATAGCTTTCTGGAACGCAAACGGTCTGATCAAAAGCAGGCCTGAAGTGGAACATTTTATCCACACTAACTCCATTGACATCCTTCTGATTTCCGAAACTCACTTCTCCAGCAGATCATACCTGAAACTGCATGGATATAACATCATCCATGCCGATCATCCAAATGGTAGTGCCCGCGGTGGAGCGGCTATCATAATTAAATCCAGTATCAAGTTCTACGAGTTCGCCACCTTAGAGGAGGAATGGGTGCAGTGCGCTAAAATAAATGTCTCCAGCCCACTTGGAGACATAACAATTGCTGCAGTCTACCTTCCCCCAAGGCACAAAGTGACTGAGAGCCAATTCGACCTACTGCTTGAAGATTTGGGAGCTAGATTCATCATAGCTGGGGATTTCAACGCAAAAAACAAGTGGTGGGGATGCCGAGTCAACAACCCGAAAGGAAATGCTCTCTTCAGATGCATACAGCGCAGAGGGATTGACAGCCACTCCAACGGAGAACCCACCTACTGGCCAACAGACCCTTTTAAATTCCCCGACATCCTCGACATTGCACTCTCCAAGGGCATAGATCGCAGCAAAATCGCGTGCTCCCCGAACGCGGACCTCCTATCCGATCACAGTGCAACCGAACTCCGACTGAACCTCCCAGTTCAAAAAAGGGCACCTCGACCAAGGATGATCAGGAAGGGCACCAATCTCGATGCTTTCTCTAATTGGATGGCTCAAAAAATCAACGCGAACCAGGAACTCAACACTCCAGAGCAAATTGACGCCGCCATTGAAGCGTTAACGCAGGAAATGCACAATGGCGCCGCTCACGCGTCACCTAGAGTTCACGCCACTCCAAAGCCATCCCATAGAGACTTGCACCTCTGGTCACCTGAAATTGCAGCGTTGGTCAACGAAAAGAGACGCCTTAGAAGAGTCTGGTTTGTCTCAAGGAACCCGAGGGACAAGAGTCTCTTCAACAGAGCCGCTAAGGAACTGAAGGCTCAGTTGCAGGTGTTGAGGTTGAGCGCATTATAGCACTTCTTGGGAAATGTTGAACCAGGAGACCCCCAGCATGACCTATGGCAGGTAACCAGACATATCAAGAGGCCAATCAAGCGAACCGCTGCAGTCCAACGAGCAAACGGGACTTGGTGCCGCTCCGACGGCGACAGAGCTGAGGCATTTGCCGACCACCTCTGTGGTACATTCACCCCCATTATGAGATGCACTGAAGAGGAAGAAGAGGCCACGCTACGCGCAGTTGATCAGCCCAGTCACAACCAACTACCTATCGAGCCGACAACATTCGAGGAAGTTGTAGCTGAAATTAAAGGCCTCAAAAATAAGAAAGCTCCAGGTGCAGACGGCATTGAAGCTAGTGCAATCAAACTCCTTCCTCCCTCCTGCATCCAACTGCTTGTTGATAGTCTCAACAGATGCTTCCTGCTAGGCCACTTCCCCACCCCATGGAAACAAGCAGAAGTGATCCTCATCCCCAAGCCTGGCAAGCCTGAAGCCAATCTTGCCTCCTACCGTCCCATTAGTTTACTGGCGATACTCTCCAAAGTATTCGAAAGAATACTTTTGCGCAGAGTGTTGCCTGTACTGGACGAGGCTGGTTTGATCCCGGATCACCAGTTTGGCTTCAGGCGCTCACACTCCACCCCGGAACAATGCCATCGACTGGTAAGCACTATCCTCAATGCCTTCGAGGAGAAAAAATACTGCTGTGCCGTCTTGCTTGACATCAAACAGGCATTTGATAGAGTCTGGCACCCTGGACTTCTCCAAAAAATTAAGAACTGCCTACCACAAGCGCACTCTGATCTGCTGAGATCATACCTCGAGAACAGGACCTTCCGAGTGAAGTGTGGCGAAGCTATGTCGGCAATCAAAAGAATCAATGCCGGAGTGCCGCAGGGTAGCGTCCTTGGCCCGATTTTGTACACCATTTACACAGCTGATCTCCCAATCATTCCCGACGAACGGCTTACAGTGGCAACTTTCGCCGACGACACCGCCTTTCTCGCCACAGCAGAAGCCGAAATGAATGCGTCAGAATGTATTCAAAATCAACTTGATGTTATCGAGCCTTGGCTACGGAGGTGGAATATCACAGTCAACGAAGATAAATCTACCCAAACTACCTTCACTCTGCGCAAGGGTAACTGCCCACCCGTCACCCTCAACGGTGTGACCATCCCAAACGAACCAACGCCAAAATACCTGGGCATGACGCTGGACAGACGTCTCACCTGGAGGCCCCACATCCTGCGCAAAAAGAAACAAGCCGAAATAAGGCTGAAACAATACTCCTGGCTCATAGGCAGGCGCTCTAGGCTGAAAAACCGACTCAAGCTGCTGGTCTACAAGTCCATCATAAAACCTATATGGACCTACGGTATACAACTGTGGGGTTCGACCAGCAACTCCAATCGGATACACATCCAAAGGCTCCAAAACAAAGGCTTGAGATTGGTTTCAGGAGCCCATCCCTACCACGACAACAAAACCATCCACAAGGAACTAGGCGTGCCGTGTGTTAAAGACGTCACCCAAAAGGTCAGCTCTAAATACATAGAGAAGCTGCACAGCCACCCGAACTCATTAGCGCTAAACCTATTGGACAACAGCCAAAGCATAAGGAGGCTCAAAAGAACCCACCCCCTGGATCTCCCATTGGAGGAGGACCACTGAAGCCTCCATCCCCTAGCCCCCGTCCCCCAATCCCCTTCTCCTAATCCCCTAACTATATGAGATTACAATGTCTTTCTGTTCATTTTGTACCGCCAAGTTATTGTCCAAAAATGTAATTATTGCCCAAAAGGGCAGCTTTTAAATAAACAAACAATAAAGAGATTGTATTCCAAAAAAAAAAAAAAAAAAAAAAAAAAAATTAGCCATGTCCGTTTGTCCGTCTGTTTCTATGCGATTTACTCTGTCAGTTTAAAAGCTTTTTTGCTGAAACTTGGTATATAGAATTCTTTTTTACCTAGGTAGTACACTTATTTGAACCGGCCGGATCAGACCACTAAGTCATATAGCTGTCATACGACCCTAAATCGGTTTAGGGAATAACTCGCACATTTATTGACTGATCTCTTTAAAGCTCGGCAAACGCGCTTTTTACATAAATATACGCGTTTGTTCTTAATTTTATTAAAATCGGACTACCATATCATATATCTGTCATACAAATCGAAATCGGCCCTATTAACTGACCAAGCCCGTTCAAGTTATTTACAGCAGAAACAATTGGGAAAAAAATCTGTAATCTTCGGGACCCCGAAGATAACGTTGAGTACAAATTGAAATCGGTCCTATTAACTGACCAACCCCGTTCATGTGATTTACAGCAGAAACAATTGGGGAAAGAGTCTGTAATCTTCGGCATCCCGAAGATAACGTTGGGAGTTTTATACTCTTTTCGCAGAAAAGAGAGTATATTCATTTTGCTCTGATGTTCGTAACGCACGAAACGAAACATCGTAGACCCACAAAAGTTACATCTAGAATATTTAGAATCATTAGCCATGTCCGTTTGTCCGTCTTCTTCTATCCGATTTACTATGTAATTTTAAAAGCTATTTCGCTGAAACTTGGTATATAGAATTCTTTTTTACCTAGGTAGTACACTTATTTGAACCGCCCGGATCAGACCACTAAGTCATATAGCTGTCATACGACCCTAAATCGGGTTAAGGAATAACTCGCACATTTATTGACTGATCTCTTTCTATTCATTTTGCTCTGATGTTCGCAACGCACAGAGCCAAACATCGTAGACCCACAAAAGTTACATCTAGAATACTTAGAATCACTAGCCATGTCCGTCTGTCCGTCTGTTTCTATGCTATTTACTTTGGCAGTTTAAAAGCAATTTCGCTGAAACTTGGTATATAGCCTTCTTTTTTACCTAGGTGGTTCACTTATTTGAACCGGCCGGATCAGACCACTAAGTCATATAGCTGTCATACGACCCTAAATCGGGTTAAGGAATAACGCGCACATTTATTGACTGTTCTCTTTCTATTCATTTTGCCTGATGTTCGTAACGCACACAACCAAACATAGTAGACCCACAAAAGTTACATCTAGAATACTTAGAATCACTAGCCATGTCCGTCTGTTCGTCTGTTTCTATGTGATTTACTATGTCAGTTTAAAAGCCTTTTTGCTGAAACTTGGAATATAGCCTTCTTTTTAACCTAGTACACTTATTATACCCTGTACCTAAAAGGGTACAAGGGTATAATAAGTTTGTCAAATGTATGTAACATAGAGAAGGAGACGTCAGAGACCCCCCAAAGTTACCTAATGTATGATCAGGGTGACTAGAGAAATCGATCTAGCCATGTCCGTCTGCCTGTCTGTCTGTCTGTCTGTCCGTCTGTATGAACACCTCGTTCTCAGAGATGGTAAGGCCTAGAAAGTTCCGGTTTGCTGCTAATAATCATTTGTTCTGCAGGTTAGATCAAGTTTATTATATTTTTTTAATATGCGATTTAGGTTCGGAATAAAAAGTATAAAACCACAACAACCTCAAAAAAAGTAGAAAGTTTATAGGCCATAACTTTTTTGTTTGCTATCATATTATTACGAAAGTTTGCAGTTGGAAGTTCTTATATGTTCTCAATAAGGATGTGAAGTTTCGATCTGATCGGGCTACTATATCATATAGCTCCCATAGGGCCGATCGAAACTGCAAAAATCGTTTTAACGTCATAATTTCTTTATCTTTAAAGATATTTTATTCAAATTAAGAAACAATATGAACTTTAAAATACTCAGCAGCTGTGCAAAGTTTCAATAAAAGTGGAGATCTACATCATATAGCTTCCATAGGGCTAATCGGTCAAAAAATCCGATTTCTGTGCTTTTTTGTCAGAAAACGGGTTATTTATGAACCTATCGCAACCAAATTAAGCATAGGACAGTTTTTAGTATAAGTTTTTAATAACTCCAAATTTTATTGAAATCGGATGACTATATCATATAGCTTCCATAGGGCTAATCGGTCAAGAAATCTGATTTCTGTGCTTTTTTGTCAGAAAACGGGTTATTTTTGAACCAATCGCAACCAAAGTAAGCACAAGACAGTTTTTAGTATAAGTTTTGAATAACTCCAAATTTTATTGAAATCGGATGACTATATCATATAGCTTCCATAGGGCTAATCGGTCAAAAAAGTCGATATCTGTGCTGTTTTGTCAGAAATCGGGTTATTTATGAACCAATCACATCCAAATTAAGCACAAGACAGTTTTTAGTATAAATTTTTAATAGCACAAAATTTTGTTGAAATCAGATGGCTATATCATATAGCTCCCATAGGGCTAATCGGACAAAAACTCCGATTTTTTGTTTTTTTTTTTTTTGTCAGAAATCGGGTTTTTTATGCACGAGTCGCAACAAAAAAAACCATATGATAGTTTCTTTTGTAATAACCCAAAAAGCGAAGTTTTAATCTGTTCGGAGTACCATAACATACAGTTTCCGTATGGCCTCTTGGGAGTGCAGAAATTGTTTTAACGTCGTAATTTCTTTGATATTAAAGATAGCTCTATTAAATTTGGGAATAAGTCGTGCTTTAGGACACCAATCAATTGTGCAAAATTTAATCGAAATCAGATGGTATTTTTATTATTTTGTCAGAAATACTGATTTACGCTCCCTACAGGTACAGGGTATCTCAAACTCGGCTGCGCCCGAGGTTAACGTTCCGAATTTTTTTTATAGCTGTCATACGCACCTAAATCGGTTTAAGGAATAACTCGCACATTTATTGACTGATCTCATTAATACTCGGCAAACGCGCTTTTTACATAAATATACGCGTTTGTTCTGAATTTTATTAAAATCGGACTACCATATCATATAGCTGTCATACAAATCGTAATCGGCCCTATTAACTGACCAATCCCGTTCAAGTGATTTACAGCAGAAACAATTGGGAAAAGAGTCTGTAAACTTCGGCACCCCGAAGATAACGTTGAGTATATTCATTTTGCTCTGATGTTCGTAACGCACGAAACGAAACATCGTAGACCCACAAAAGTTACATCTAGAATATTTAGAATCATTAGCCATGTCCGTTTGTCCGTCTTCTTCTATCCGATTTACTATGTAATTTTAAAAGCTATTTCGCTGAAACTTGGTATATAGCCTTCTTTATTACCTAGTTGGTTCACTTATTTGAACCGGCGGGATCAGACCACTAAGTCATATAGCTGTCATACGACCCTAATCGGGTTAAGGAATAACTCGCACATTTATTGACTGATCTCTTTCTATTCATTTTGCTCTGATGTTCGTAACGCACAGAACCAAACATCGTAGACCCACAAAAGTTACATCTAGAATACTTAGAATCACTAGCCATGACCGTCTGTCCGTCTGTTTCTATGTGATTTACTCTGTCAGTTTAAAAGCCTTTTTGCTGAAACTTGGTAAATAGCCTTCTTTTTTACCTAGTACACTTATTTGAACCGGCCGGATCGGACCACTAAATCATATAGCTGTCATACGAACCTAAATCGGTTTAGGGAATAACTCGCACATTTATTCACTGATCTCTTTAAGACTCGGCAAACACGTTTTTTACATAAATATACGCGTTTGTTCTGAATTTTATTACACTCGGACTACCATATCATATGGCTGTCATACAAATCGAAATCGGCCCTATTAACTGACCAACCCCGTTCATGTGATTTACGGCAGAAACAATTGGGGAAAGAGTCTGTAATCTTCAGCATCCCGAAGATAACGTTGGGAGTTTTAGACTCTTTTCGCAGAAAAAAGAGTATATTCATTTTGATCTGATGTTCGTAACGCACAGAACCAAACATCGTGGACCCACAAAAGTTACATCTAGAATACTTAGAATCATTAGCCATGTCCGTTTGTCCGTCTTCTTCTATCCGATTTACTATGTAATTTTAAAAGCTATTTCGCTGAAACTTGGTATATAGCCTTCTTTTTTACCTAGGTGGTTCACTTATTTGAACCGGCCGGATCAGACCACTAAGTCATATAGCTGTCATACGAACCTAAATCGGGTTAAGGAATAACTCGCACATTTATTGACTGATCTCTTTCTATTAATTTTGCTCTGATGTTCGTAACGCACTGAACCAAACATTGCAGACCCACAAGAGTTACATCTAGAATACTTAGAATCATTAGCCATGTCCGTTTGTCCGTCTGTTTGTATGGGATTTACTGTGTCAGTTTAAAAGCTTTTTTGGTGAAACTTGGTATATAGCCTTCTTTTTTACCTGGGTAGTACACTTATTTGAGCCGGCCGGATTAGACCACTAAGTCATATAGCTGTCATACGAACCTAAATCGGGCTAAGGAATAACTCCCACATTTATTGACTGATCTCTTTAAAAGTCGGCAAACGCGCTTTTACATAAATATACGCGGTTGCTCTATATTTTATTAACATCGGACTACCATATCATATAGCAATCATACAAATCGAAATCGGCCCTATTGACTGACCAACCCCGTTCAAGTGATTTACAGCAGAAACAATTGGGAAAAGAGTCTGTAATCTTCGGCACCCCGAAGATAACGTTGAGTATATTCATTTTGCTCTGATGTTCGTAACGCACTGAACCAAACATCGTAGACCCACAAAAGTTACATCTAGAATACTTAGAATCATTAGCCATGTCCATTGACTTCATCAAAGAGGAACTAGGTGCTCAAGGTCACACGGTCAGAGACGCCCACAACGCCATCGGACATAGAACCAAGTCCCCCTTGCCCTTATTCTTCATTAACTTGGAGCCAGCTCCAAACAACAAGGAAGCTTACAAAATCAAAAGGCTATGCAAGTCTGTGGTCACAGTAGAGCCCCCCCTTAAATTTGACGACATCCCTCAATGCTATCGATGCCAGAGTTATGGACACAGTCAACGCTATTGCAAACTCCAAGTTAGATGCGTAAAATGTGGAGAAGAGCACTCCTCAATAGAGTGCCAGAAAAAGAAAGATGACCTAGCAAACTGCGTAAACTGCGGCGGAGCCCACCCGGCGTCTTATAGAGGATGCCCCGCCTACAAGAAGGCCAAGGCAGTGCTGTCACCTAAACCCCGCCTGACGCAGCTAAAAGACGCACGGAAAATCCACCCAACGACTTACCCTTCCTTTCAACCCATTGACACGCGAAATCGAAGCTTCGCAGACGCAATCAAGGGAGGCATCCCCTCACAGCCACCAAACCAACAGCCACCAGTGGAAGACAAGGAATCCCAGATGACTGCCATCATGGCTCGAATGGAAAACCTGTTCGAGAAGATGTTGGACAAAATGTTCAAACAGATGACGGTGATGATCACCACCATACTGTCAAAAGTATGCAAATAGGCCTCCACATAGCTTTCTGGAACGCAAACGGTCTGATCAAAAGCAGGCCTGAAGTGGAACATTTTATCCACACTAACTCCATTGACATCCTTCTGATTTCCGAAACTCACTTCTCCAGCAGATCATACCTGAAACTGCATGGATATAACATCATCCATGCCGATCATCCAAATGGTAGTGCCCGCGGTGGAGCGGCTATCATAATTAAATCCAGTATCAAGTTCTACGAGTTCGCCACCTTAGAGGAGGAATGGGTGCAGTGCGCTAAAATAAATGTCTCCAGCCCACTTGGAGACATAACAATTGCTGCAGTCTACCTTCCCCCAAGGCACAAAGTGACTGAGAGCCAATTCGACCTACTGCTTGAAGATTTGGGAGCTAGATTCATCATAGCTGGGGATTTCAACGCAAAAAACAAGTGGTGGGGATGCCGAGTCAACAACCCGAAAGGAAATGCTCTCTTCAGATGCATACAGCGCAGAGGGATTGACAGCCACTCCAACGGAGAACCCACCTACTGGCCAACAGACCCTTTTAAATTCCCCGACATCCTCGACATTGCACTCTCCAAGGGCATAGATCGCAGCAAAATCGCGTGCTCCCCGAACGCGGACCTCCTATCCGATCACAGTGCAACCGAACTCCGACTGAACCTCCCAGTTCAAAAAAGGGCACCTCGACCAAGGATGATCAGGAAGGGCACCAATCTCGATGCTTTCTCTAATTGGATGGCTCAAAAAATCAACGCGAACCAGAAACTCAACACTCCAGAGCAAATTGACGCCGCCATTGAAGCGTTAACGCAGGAAATGCACAATGGCGCCGCTCACGCGTCACCTAGAGTTCACGCCACTCCAAAGCCATCCCATAGAGACTTGCACCTCTGGTCACCTGAAATTGCAGCGTTGGTCAACGAAAAGAGACGCCTTAGAAGAGTCTGGTTTGTCTCAAGGAACCCGAGGGACAAGAGTCTCTTCAACAGAGCCGCTAAGGAACTGAAGGCTCAGTTGCAGGTGTTGAGGTTGAGCGCATTATAGCACTTCTTGGGAAATGTTGAACCAGGAGACCCCCAGCATGACCTATGGCAGGTAACCAGACATATCAAGAGGCCAATCAAGCGAACCGCTGCAGTCCAACGAGCAAACGGGACTTGGTGCCGCTCCGACGGCGACAGAGCTGAGGCATTTGCCGACCACCTCTGTGGTACATTCACCCCCATTATGAGATGCACTGAAGAGGAAGAAGAGGCCACGCTACGCGCAGTTGATCAGCCCAGTCACAACCAACTACCTATCGAGCCGACAACATTCGAGGAAGTTGTAGCTGAAATTAAAGGCCTCAAAAATAAGAAAGCTCCAGGTGCAGACGGCATTGAAGCTAGTGCAATCAAACTCCTTCCTCCCTCCTGCATCCAACTGCTTGTTGATAGTCTCAACAGATGCTTCCTGCTAGGCCACTTCCCCACCCCATGGAAACGAGCAGAAGTGATCCTCATCCCCAAGCCTGGCAAGCCTGAAGCCAATCTTGCCTCCTACCGTCCCATTAGTTTACTGGCGATACTCTCCAAAGTATTCGAAAGAATACTTTTGCGCAGAGTGTTGCCTGTACTGGACGAGGCTGGTTTGATCCCGGATCACCAGTTTGGCTTCAGGCGCTCACACTCCACCCCGGAACAATGCCATCGACTGGTAAGCACTATCCTCAATGCCTTCGAGGAGAAAAAATACTGCTGTGCCGTCTTGCTTGACATCAAACAGGCATTTGATAGAGTCTGGCACCCTGGACTTCTCCAAAAAATTAAGAACTGCCTACCACAAGCGCACTCTGATCTGCTGAGATCATACCTCGAGAACAGGACCTTCCGAGTGAAGTGTGGCGAAGCTATGTCGGCAATCAAAAGAATCAATGCCGGAGTGCCGCAGGGTAGCGTCCTTGGCCCGATTTTGTACACCATTTACACAGCTGATCTCCCAATCATTCCCGACGAACGGCTTACAGTGGCAACTTTCGCCGACGACACCGCCTTTCTCGCCACAGCAGAAGCCGAAATGAATGCGTCAGAATGTATTCAAAATCAACTTGATGTTATCGAGCCTTGGCTACGGAGGTGGAATATCACAGTCAACGAAGATAAATCTACCCAAACTACCTTCACTCTGCGCAAGGGTAACTGCCCACCCGTCACCCTCAACGGTGTGACCATCCCAAACGAACCAACGCCAAAATACCTGGGCATGACGCTGGACAGACGTCTCACCTGGAGGCCCCACATCCTGCGCAAAAAGAAACAAGCCGAAATAAGGCTGAAACAATACTCCTGGCTCATAGGCAGGCGCTCTAGGCTGAAAAACCGACTCAAGCTGCTGGTCTACAAGTCCATCATAAAACCTATATGGACCTACGGTATACAACTGTGGGGTTCGACCAGCAACTCCAATCGGATACACATCCAAAGGCTCCAAAACAAAGGCTTGAGATTGGTTTCAGGAGCCCATCCCTACCACGACAACAAAACCATCCACAAGGAACTAGGCGTGCCGTGTGTTAAAGACGTCACCCAAAAGGTCAGCTCTAAATACATAGAGAAGCTGCACAGCCACCCGAACTCATTAGCGCTAAACCTATTGGACAACAGCCAAAGCATAAGGAGGCTCAAAAGAACCCACCCCCTGGATCTCCCATTGGAGGAGGACCACTGAAGCCTCCATCCCCTAGCCCCCGTCCCCCAATCCCCTTCTCCTAATCCCCTAACTATATGAGATTACAATGTCTTTCTGTTCATTTTGTACCGCCAAGTTATTGTCCAAAAATTTAATTATTGCCCAAAAGGGCAGCTTTTAAATAAACAAACAATAAAGAGATTGTATTCCAAAAAAAAAAAAAAAAAAAAAAAAATTAGCCATGTCCGTCTGTCCGTCTGTTTCTATGCGATTTACTCTGTCAGTTTAAAAGCTTTTTTGCTGAAACTTGGTATATAGCCTTCTTTTTTACCTAGGTAGTACACTTATTTGAACCGGCCGGATCAGACCACTAAGTCATATAGCTGTCATACGAACCTAAATCGGTTTAAGGAATAACTCGCACATTTATTGACTGATCTCTTTAAAACTCGGCAAACGCGCTTTTTACATAAATATACGCGTTTGTTCTGAATTTTATTAAAATCGGACTACCATATCATATAGCTGTCATACAAATCGAAATCGGCCCTATTAACTGACCAACCCCGTTCAAGTGATTTACAGCAGAAACAATTGGGAAAAGAGTCTGTAATCTTCGGCACCCCGAAGATAACGTTGTTTTTCAGAAAAAAGAGTATATTCATTTTGCTCTGATGTTCGTAACGCACAGAACCAAACATCGTAGACCCACAAAAGTTACATCTAGAATACTTAGAATCACTAACCATGTCCGTCTGTCCGTCTGTTTCTATGCGATTTACTCTGTCAGTTTAAAAGCTTTTTTGCTGAAACTTGGTATATAGCCTTCTTTTTTACCTAGGTAGTACACTTATTTGAACCGGCCGGATCAGACCACTAAATCATATAGCTGTCATACGAACCTAAATCGGTTTAAGGAATAACTCGCACATTTATTGACTGATCTCTTTAAAACTCGGCAAACGCGCTTTTTACATAAATATACGCGTTTGTTCTGAATTTTATTAAAATCGGACTACCATATCATATAGCTGTCATACAAATCGAAATCGGCCCTATTAACTGACCAACCCCGTTCAAGTGATTTACAGCAGAAACAATTGGGAAAAAAGTCTGTAATCTTCGGCACCCCGAAGATAACGTTGAGTACAAATTGCTACCACATTACCACATATCGCACATTTATTGACTGATCTCTTTAAACTCGGCAAACGCGTTTTTTACATAAATATACGCGTTTGTTCTGAATTTTATTAAAATCGGACTACCATATCATATAGCTGTCATACAAATCGAAATCGGCCCTATTAACTGACCAACCCCGTTCAAGTGATTTACAGCAGAAACAATTGGGAAAAGAGTCTGTAATCTTCGGCACCCCGAAGATAACGTTGAGTATATTCATTTTGCTCTGATGTTCGTAACGCACAGAACCAAACATCGTAGACCCACAAAAGTTACATCTAGAATACTTAGAATCACTAGCCATATCCGCCTGTTTCTATGCGATTTACTCTGTCAGTTTAAAAGCTTTTTTGCTGAAACTTGGTATATAGCCTTCTTTTTTACCTAGGTAGTACACTTATTTGAACCGGCCGGATCAGACCACTAAGTCATATAGCTGTCATACGAACCTAAATCGGTTTAAGGAATAACTCGCACATTTATTGACTGATCTCTTTAAAACTCGGCAAACGCGCTTTTTACATAAATATACGCGTTTGTTCTGAATTTTATTAAAATCGGACTACCATATCATATAGCTGTCATACAAATCGAAATCGGCCCTATTAACTGACCAACCCCGTTCAAGTGATTTACAGCAGAAACAATTGGGAAAAGAGTCTGTAATCTTCGGCACCCCGAAGATAACGTTGAGTATATTCATTTTGCTCTGATGTTCGTAACGCACAGAACCAAACATCGTAGACCCACAAAAGTTACATCTAGAATACTTAGAATCACTAGCCATATCCGCCTGTTTCTATGCGATTTACTCTGTCAGTTTAAAAGCTTTTTTGCTGAAACTTGGTATATAGCCTTCTTTTTTACCTAGGTAGTACACTTATTTGAACCGGCCGGATCAGACCACTAAGTCATATAGCTGTCATACGAACCTAAATCGGTTTAAGGAATAACTCGCACATTTATTGACTGATCTCTTTAAAACTCGGCAAACGCGCTTTTTACATAAATATACGCG
Organism: Scaptodrosophila latifasciaeformis; assembly: GCA_037075145.1. NCBI lineage: Eukaryota > Metazoa > Arthropoda > Insecta > Diptera > Drosophilidae > Scaptodrosophila > Scaptodrosophila latifasciaeformis. Next base: position 4,794 of record JBAMCM010000331.1, on the reverse strand, counting down.
TTTGTTCTGAATTTTATTAAAATCGGACTACCATATCATATAGCTGTCATACAAATCGAAATCGGCCCTATTAACTGACCAACCCCGTTCAAGTGATTTACAGCAGAAACAATTGGGAAAAGAGTCTGTAATCTTCGGCACCCCGAAGATAACGTTGAGTATATTCATTTTGCTCTGATGTTCGTAACGCACAGAACCAAACATCGTAGACCCACAAAAGTTACATCTAGAATACTTAGAATCACATAGCACGATATTACCATTCCGTCCGTCTGTCCGTCTGTTTCTATGCGATTTACTCTGTCAGTTTAAAAGCTTTTTTGCTGAAACTTGGTATATAGCCTTCTTTTTTACCTAGGTAGTACACTTATTTGAACCGGCCGGATCAGACCACTAAATCATATAGCTGTCATACGAACCTAAATCGGTTTAAGGAATAACTCGCACATTTATTGACTGATCTCTTTAAAACTCGGCAAACGCGCTTTTTACATAAATATACGCGTTTGTTCTGAATTTTATTAAAATCGGACTACCATATCATATAGCTGTCATACAAATCGAAATCGGCCCTATTAACTGACCAACCCCGTTCAAGTGATTTACAGCAGAAACAATTGGGAAAAGAGTCTGTAATCTTCGGCACCCCGAAGATAACGTTGAGTATATTCATTTTGCTCTGATGGTCGTAACGCACAGAACCAAACATCGTAGACCCACAAAAGTTACATCTAGAATACTTAGAATCACTAACCATGTCCGTCTGTCCGTCTGTTTCTATGCGATTTACTCTGTCAGTTTAAAAGCTTTTTTGCTGAAACTTGGTATATACCCTTCTTTTTTACCTAGGTAGTACACTTATTTGAACCGGCCGGATCAGACCACTAAATCATATAGCTGTCATACGAACCTAAATCGGTTTAAGGAATAACTCGCACATTTATTGACTGATCTCTTTAAAACTCGGCAAACGCGTTTTTACATAAATATACGCGTTTGTTCTGAATTTTATTAAAATCGGACTACCATATCATATACTGTCATACAAATCAATCGCCTATTAACTACCAACCCGTCAAATTCTGTCGTCTGTTTCTATGCGATTTACTCTGTCAGTTTAAAAGCTTTTTTGCTGAAACTTGGTATATAGCCTTCTTTTTTACCTAGGTAGTACACTTATTTGAACCGGCCGGATCAGACCACTATATCATATAGCTGTCATACGAACCTAAATCGGTTTAAGGAATAACTCGCACATTTATTGACTGATCTCTTTAAAACTCGGCAAACACGTTTTTTACATAAATATACGCGTTTGTTCTGAATTTTATTAAAATCGGACTACCATATCATATAGCTGTCATACAAATCGAAATCGGCCCTATTAACTGACCAACCCCGTTCAAGTGATTTACAGCAGAAACAATTGGGAAAAGAGTCTGTAATCTTCGGCACCCCGAAGATAACGTTGAGTATATTCATTTTGCTCTGATGTTCGTAACGCACAGAACCAAACATCGTAGACCCACAAAAGTTACATCTAGAATACTTAGAATCACTAGAGGATCCATGTCCATTTGTCCGTCTGTTTCTATGCGATTTACTCTGTCAGTTTAAAAGCTTTTTTGCTGAAACTTGGTATATACCCTTCTTTTTTACCTAGGTAGTACACTTATTTGAACCGGCCGGATCAGACCACTAAGTCATATAGCTGTCATACGAACCTAAATCGGTTTAAGGAATAACTCGCACATTTATTGACTGATCTCTTTAAAACTCGGCAAACGCGCTTTTTACATAAATATACGCGTTTGTTCTGAATTTTATTAAAATCGGACTACCATATCATATAGCTGTCATACAAATCGAAATCGGCCCTATTAACTGACCAACCCCGTTCAAGTGATTTACAGCAGAAACAATTGGGAAAAGAGTCTGTAATCTTCGGCACCCCGAAGATAACGTTGAGTATATTCATTTTGCTCTGATGTTCGTAACGCACAGAACCAAACATCGTAGACCCACAAAAGTTACATCTAGAATACTTAGAATCACTAGCCATGTCTGTCTGTCCGTCTGTTTCTATGCGATTTACTCTGTCAGTTTAAAAGCTATTTTGCTGAAACTTGGTATATAGCCTTCTTTTTTACCTAGGTAGTACACTTATTTGAACCGGCCGGATCAGACCACTATATCATATAGCTGTCATACGAACCTAAATCGGTTTAAGGAATAACTCGCACATTTATTGACTGATCTCTTTAAAACTCGGCAAACGCGCTTTTTACATAAATATACGCGTTTGTTCTGAATTTTATTAAAATCGGACTACCATATCATATAGCTGTCATACAAATCGAAATCGGCCCTATTAACTGACCAACCCCGTTCAAGTGATTTACAGCAGAAACAATTGGGAAAAGAGTCTGTAATCTTCGGCACCCCGAAGATAACGTTGAGTATATTCATTTTGCTCTGATGTTCGTAACGCACAGAACCAAACATCGTAGACCCACAAAAGTTACATCTAGAATACTTAGAATCACTAGCCATGTCCGTTTGTCCGTCTGTTTCTATGCGATTTACTCTGTCAGTTTAAAAGCTTTTTTGCTGAAACTTGGTATATACCCTTCTTTTTTACCTAGGTAGTACACTTATTTGAACCGGCCGGATCAGACCACTAAGTCATATAGCTGTCATACGAACCTAAATCGGTTTAAGGAATAACTCGCACATTTATTGACTGATCTCTTTAAAACTCGGCAAACGCGCTTTTTACATAAATATACGCGTTTGTTCTGAATTTTATTAAAATCGGACTACCATATCATATAGCTGTCATACAAATCGAAATCGGCCCTATTAACTGACCAACCCCGTTCAAGTGATTTACAGCAGAAACAATTGGGAAAAGAGTCTGTAATCTTCGGCACCCCGAAGATAACGTTGAGTATATTCATTTTGCTCTGATGGTCGTAACGCACAGAACCAAACATCGTAGACCCACAAAAGTTACATCTAGAATACTTAGAATCACTAGCCATGTCCGCTCTGTCCGTCTGTTTCTATGCGATTTACTCTGTCAGTTTAAAAGCTTTTTTGCTGAAACTTGGTATATAGCCTTCTTTTTTACCTAGGTAGTACACTTATTTGAACCGGCCGGATCAGACCACTAAATCATATAGCTGTCATACGAACCTAAATCGGTTTAAGGAATAACTCGCACATTTATTGACTGATCTCTTTAAAACTCGGCAAACGCGCTTTTTACATAAATATACGCGTTTGTTCTGAATTTTATTAAAATCGGACTACCATATCATATAGCTGTCATACAAATCGAAATCGGCCCTATTAACTGACCAACCCCGTTCAAGTGATTTACAGCAGAAACAATTGGGAAAAGAGTCTGTAATCTTCGGCACCCCGAAGATAACGTTGAGTATATTCATTTTGCTCTGATGTTCGTAACGCACAGAACCAAACATCGTAGACCCACAAAAGTTACATCTAGAATACTTAGAATCACTAGCCATGTCCATTTGTCCGTCTGTTTCTATGCGATTTACTCTGTCAGTTTAAAAGCTTTTTTGCTGAAACTTGGTATATAGCCTTCTTTTTTACCTAGGTAGTACACTTATTTGAACCGGCCGGATCAGACCACTAAGTCATATAGCTGTCATACGAACCTAAATCGGTTTAAGGAATAACTCGCACATTTATTGACTGATCTCTTTAAAACTCGGCAAACGCGCTTTTTACATAAATATACGCGTTTGTTCTGAATTTTATTAAAATCGGACTACCATATCATATAGCTGTCATACAAATCGAAATCGGCCCTATTAACTGACCAACCCCGTTCAAGTGATTTACAGCAGAAACAATTGGGAAAAGAGTCTGTAATCTTCGGCACCCCGAAGATAACGTTGTTTCAGTATATTCATTTTGCTCTGATGTTCGTAACGCACAGAACCAAACATCGTAGACCCACAAAAGTTACATCTAGAATACTTAGAATCACTAGCCATGTCCGTTGTCCGTCTGTCCGTCTGTTTCTATGCGATTTACTCTGTCAGTTTAAAAGCTTTTTTGCTGAAACTTGGTATATAGCCTTCTTTTTTACCTAGGTAGTACACTTATTTGAACCGGCCGGATCAGACCACTAAGTCATATAGCTGTCATACGAACCTAAATCGGTTTAAGGAATAACTCGCACATTTATTGACTGATCTCTTTAAAACTCGGCAAACGCGCTTTTTACATAAATATACGCGTTTGTTCTGAATTTTATTAAAATCGGACTACCATATCATATAGCTGTCATACAAATCGAAATCGGCCCTATTAACTGACCAACCCCGTTCAAGTGATTTACAGCAGAAACAATTGGGAAAAGAGTCTGTAATCTTCGGCACCCCGAAGATAACGTTGAGTATATTCATTTTGCTCTGATGTTCGTAACGCACAGAACCAAACATCGTAGACCCACAAAAGTTACATCTAGAATACTTAGAATCATTAGCCATGTCCGTTTGTCCGTCTGTTTCTATGCGATTTACTCTGTCAGTTTAAAAGCTTTTTTGCTGAAACTTGGTATATAGCCTTCTTTTTTACCTAGGTAGTACACTTATTTGAACCGGCCGGATCAGACCACTAAGTCATATAGCTGTCATACGAACCTAAATCGGTTTAAGGAATAACTCGCACATTTATTGACTGATCTCTTTAAAACTCGGCAAACGCGCTTTTTACATAAATATACGCGTTTGTTCTGAATTTTATTAAAATCGG